>JADBJO010005580.1:107500-112500 GCA_016801955.1 Conus betulinus
TCGGACGACCATTCACTTGACCTGATATACAAATCAAATGTCAGTTTTTTTAACGCAGGACAAAAGCCCTTGCCATCTTATTTTACATAAACATCACTATGATCACGATTGGCATGGATAACTACTTCACAGATTGAAAACTAGTGATTTCTTTAACGATCCTGTTATGGAGATTTTTCTTCAGAAAGACCCATACAAGCGAAAGTTTCTGATTCCTTCTCGCGCGTAATTTTATGATAAAAAGAAGAGGACTCTGGGAGCGGCAGTCATTGATCCTCACCTGTTTGATGTCTGTCTGTAGGATGCATCAAGATCCTGTTCGACTGCAGTGTGCAGATGACATGTGGGTGTGGATAGAAGTCACCACACACACACACACACACACACACACACACACACACACACACACACACACACACACACACACACACACTCTCTCTCTCTCTCTCTCTCTCTCTCTCTCTCTCGCTCTCATGCACACACGCACGCACGCACACATGCGAGCACGCACGCACGCACACTGTAATAACAGTTGCATGAATACTAACTCAATAAAACCCAAATAGTCACATGATGGATATACACAGGTTGTTTCCGGAGAAAAAAACAATCTTATATTTCTCAGTGATAGATCAGCTACATCAAGTGTTTTCGAACTAGTGACGAAGTTCTTGAACACGAACATATAGTCACATTTCTGAGTGTGAATATCACATTGAATGTACCATGGATCTATGACATTGAATATTTGTTCACAAAAGTTGGGGGTCTTTTAGTTGTCGAAAAATAATGCACAAGCAAATCTGTAGTAAAGGTGTTTGTGTATTAGAACACCTTTCATCACTCACGTGTCCCACACTCACGTCCATCATCAAAACTCTGAATACTTGCAACGGAAAAGGTAAAGCGCAGACCGCAAGGTATCCAAGCTGGCGTTTGCCGAGTCTTATCATGCAACGTCTTAGACATCAAACTACAGCGATTAGGCGAGCATTGACAGTTCGCCGTTGCAAATTAAATCTAGTGAATTTGAAGACAAAACAGCATTGTTAAAGCTGAATCTAGTTTCAAATGCGACATCAATTTCCTAAACAGTCAAAGTCTTTCCATTTGCAAACGACTGTCAAGACTCACACATCTGGATTGCCCCACAAGTTAGAAACTGACCATGTGGATTGCCCCACAAGTTAGAAACTGACCATGTGGATTGCCCCACAAGTTAGAAACTGATCATGTGGATTGCCCCACAAGTTAGAAACTGACCATGTGGATTGCCCCACAAGTTAGAAACTGACCATGTGGATTGCCCCACAAGTTAGAGACTGACCATGTGGATTGCCCCACAAGTTAGAGACTGACCATGTGGATTGCCCCTAGAGTTAGAAACTGACCATGGTGATTGCCCCACGAGTTAGAAACTGACCATGTGGATTGCCCCACGAGTTAGAAACTGACCATGTGGATTGCCCCACGAGTTAGAAACTGACCATGGATTGCCCCACAAGTTAGAAACTGACCATGTGGATTGCCCCACGAGTTAGAAACTGACCATGTGGAAATTACGACATCCAGAATTTCGTTCTTTTCCCTGTCCATCATGGGAAGTTCAGAGAGCAACACTTAATGTCAATCCTCCATTGTTTAGGAGCTATTCATATATAAATTCAACGAACAAAACTGCGACTATGTCACAATTTCTGATAACACGCCCCCCCCCCCCCCCCCCCCCACACACACACACACACACACACACACACACACACACACACACACACACACACACACACACACACACACACACACACACACACACACGCACACACACACACACACACACACACACGCTACCACCACTCCACCACAACACTGCCATGCCCCCACGAGCGCAAGCACTTCCATCTAAAAGAATAAGGGAAAAGAAGTACAATGAAACTGATTGGAAGCCATGAATAGCATGCCTTACCCTCCTCTCAAAAGTGTCCCAAAGTCCCTCAGAGAGAGCTCTCATCTCCCGATGCAATCAACAGAATTTTTAGTTTGCTCTGATAAAGAATAATGATTGTTATCTAAACCTGCCGTCTATCCCGACTGCTATAATTGCCATTCTCTGACTGAATTATCACAGCAGAGACTAACTTTCCCGCTCAATTTGCTATGCATGGACAATCTGAGTGTCAGCTTCATAAAGGAGTTGACATTGAAAGTGGGCTAGTCCATATACGCTAAGCCACATCTGCTGAGCTAAACAAAGGAACCTGTGAATAAATGATCAGGAAGTGGCCCGACCTCGGCGCTGCTTAGAACTTGGCGACATGGATGACAGGGTCGGTGTCGTCTTCTGAATGCATGTGTTGTGTTGTGTGTGTGTGTGTGTGTGTGTGTGTGTGTGTGTGTGTGTGTGTGTGTGTGTGTGTGTGTGTGTGTGTGTGTGTGTGTGTGTGTGGCGCGTGTGTGTGTGTGTGTGTGTGTGTTCGCATGCGTGTGTTACGTACGTACGTGCGTGCGTGCGTGCGTGAGTGCGTGCCTGGGTGTGTGCGTGCGTTCGTGCGTGCGGTCGCGCGGCGCGCGCGCAAGAGAGAGAGAGAGAGAGAGAGAGAGAGAGAGAGAGAGAGAGAGAGAGAGAGAGAGAGAGAGAGAGAGAGAATGTAAATGTGTCTTTCTTTGTGTATGAGCATGTGTGTGCATGCATATGTTTGCATATTGGCAACATCAAATACGCGTGCAAAAGCAGTCTGTAAATGGACATTTTTTTTGTGTGGAGTGGCAGTTCAGAGGGTGGCAATTTATTAATCCGTGCATGAGGTGGTAAGTCACTGATCAATTCAAAGTGTGGTACATTTCAGCTCAATTCAGAAGTGATAAATTATGAATCTGTTCAGAAGGTGGTAGATTATTGGGTTCATTCATCATAAATTATGAATCTGTTCAAAGTAGTGGTTCATTCATTATCAACCCATTCAAAGAGTGATAAAACTATCATCCATTCAGAGCGTGAGGGATTATTGGGTTCACTCAGAAGGTAGTGTACTAGCGATATGTTCAGGAGGTGGTATATTATTGACTCGTTCAAAAAGTTATTAATCATTGATCCATTCAGAAGGTGGTAACTTAATTATTCGGTGGTGAATTGTTGACTAACTTATGAAAACGTTAACAACAAAAAAACACACCAACACCCATTGCTGAACACAATTGCAACCACCAGTTTATGTCAAGACAACATCGGAACGCAAAACACCATTTGTGTTCCTGTCAAGAACACATTCCGAACACATCATTTGCCTTAATATCAAAACCACAATCGATACACACACACACCATTTGTGTTTATGTCAAAACCACATTCGGAACACAACACATTACATTATTTGTGTGTATGTCAAAAACCACAATCGAAAACAAGACACCATTTATGAAACACAAACAGGATATATTGCCAGGAACAGTATGTTACAAAACAATGAAATAGATATTTCTTTTCGTTGGGTCATTCAAGAAAAACGTATAAGACACACAACAGATAAACGGATAGAAAAAAAAAAAAAAAAAATCAGCATACACCTGAACAAGGGTTCTATTTTGGTATGAATGATGAATGATATTTGTTATGATACATTTGTTACTGGAAGAAATTGTGACTCCAATTTATTCCTCATATATATTTGATAGTCCGTAATGACCTGACCTAAGTCCGTAATGGACCCTCTTTTCCACGGGATCAATATAACAGAATGCTTGTGGGTACAGTGGAGCCTGATTCCCAAGGGGAATGAAACGCAACATTCGCAGGCTTATGATCAATCCCCTCCCCAATGGACATATAAACCAGAATACTTTGTGACCCAAACTGAGCCTAACTACTAAGCAGAATGAAACATAATATTCCCATATCTACAGTCAGGTATTTTCCTAGGATCAAATGAAGCATCGTATTCATAGATCCATGAATCCAAGGACTGTTCTTTTCCTGGGAGGAACCGAAACACGATAATCTATAAATAGCTCCTTTTCGGACTGAAAAAGAGTTAAGCATGGTGTTCTTAAGGCCATAAGCAGCATATTCCCAGTGAAGAAATAGAAAAAAAATTGTCATGGGACAAATGATGGACGAAAACAGCTACCTGTGCTGCATGACAGCCAAAAGCTCCATAGACCGAACTCTGGCGTGGGAGATCATCAGGAGAAAAAGGATAGTGGCTGCAGATGCAGGTAAACTTCTGTTCAGGGGGAAACGAAACAAGAATGGGTCATTGTCAGCCTCATTACAGGGGCAAAGAAAACAGTTTTAATAGGTGCAATGCCAACCTCTTTCAGGTGCAAAATAAAACAATATTAATATATTTCCTTACAGAACCTCTTTCCTTGGGGAAAATAAAACAATGTGTGTATATCAACGATCAGCCTTTTCCGGAGGGAAATACAACAATGTACATTCATGGTAAGCGTCTTTCCAGGGAAGATAAAACAATGTTTTCTGACCATTGTGACAGTATTTCTAAGGAAGGTAAGACAATTTCTAAGGAAGGTAAGACAATTTCTAAGGAAGGTTAGACAATTTCTAAGGAAGGTAAGACAGTTTTGTATGGCCATGGCCAACCTATTTCCGGGATAATGATAAAACAATATTTCCTGGTCCAAGGTGGATCTGTTTCCTTGGAAAACTAAAAAAACGAATGTAGATTCATAGTGAGCCTTTTACTAGGTAGAGAGGGGGTGGAGATTATAAAACAATGTTTGCAGATCCATGGTAAACCCCTACCTAAGTGAAAAAGAAAACAATGTTCGTAGGTAGGTCCTTGGTAAGGGTCTTTCCAGAAACAATGAAATAACGTTTGCAGGGTTAAAGATGATCCTCTTTCCAGGGAGAAAAACGAAGCAGCATAGATCTGTGATGGACCTCTTTGTTTGAATGTTTGTATGTCCATGGTGTGCCTTCTTCCAGGGGGAAAGGAAGAACGGTTCGTAGAATCGTGTGAAATCACCGTCCAGGGGAAAATAAA
>JADBJO010005580.1:122500-125000 GCA_016801955.1 Conus betulinus
CAGACAGCAACCACCACACAACACATGTACTCAGTCATACGAAACACATTGTCCTGCAAGGAGTTGCGCAGCTGTGAACACACAACGCACGTAACCTTTTATAGAACACCCAATGTCCTGCTGGCAGCTGTAGATTTTTTTCTCCGGTCTTAAATACAGGCCAGAGAATATTTTGAGAAGAGCACAAAGTAGCGACTATCCAAAGAGAGTAAGTAAAGTGGGGAAAATTTACGGGTGAAATCGAATTCTCTATTCTGAAAAGCAGTTCCAGAACAACATATATGATTCTGCCCCATTGCCCCGCCACCCCGTCACGGCTACTCCCTCCTGCTGCTCTCTCTCCTCCGGCCCTCACCACCACCTCACCCTCACCCTCTACCCACATTTCAGGAGAAAAAAAAGTCAAAACGATATGGAGAGGACGCCATCATGGAGAGGTCAAAGTGGATAATACCATCATCACATCAGGAGTGGTGGTCAAAGTGGTAATAACATCAGAAGTAGTGGTAAAATGGATCATACCATCATCTCAGGAGTAGTGGTCAAAATGGATAATACCATGATAGCACCTCAGGAGTAGTGGTCAAAATGGATAATACCATGATATCATCTCAGGAGTAGTGGTCAAAATGGATAATACCATGATAGCACCTCAGGAGTAGTGGTCAAAATGGATAATACCATGATAGCACCTCAGGAGTATGGATAATAACCATGATAGCACTGGGTTTGTGCAGTCCTTTTGATGGATAACTTGAGAAGGGTGACAATTACTGAGTGAGTTTGTGTGTGGCTCACTCTCCACTTTGCTAGATTTTGTTAAAGATGACAATTAGGGTATCGAATTCGGCATCTCCACCATGCAGACATTGACACGTTTGCAGCCTAACCGCAGTCACTTCAGCAACTGTACTGCTGCAATGACATCTCTTCTTCACGGAGATGTTGGAGAGTCATCTTCATGTCGATGCTGTGCTGTCAACATGCCTGGGTCGCCTTCGCTAACTTTGTTAAAGAGTTCAGAGCAACCTTCAGTCCATCTTTTCATGATGAAACAGCACCATCACCATTACTGATTTAAATTCCAGACACAGAAGGGAGGAAATTGTTTAACAGTTTACTTACCTGTGCATCTTTAGCAATTATGAAACCAAACAAGAGGTCCTCTCAAGGGCATTGAAAATACCACAAGCGCTGTTAGAAACTGTTATGAAAGGACAACATCTAAATGAAACACAAGACTGGGTGTCAGCTATACTGGTATATTCCATTTTCCTGCAAACATCTGAGATCTGGACCTTCCAGGGGGATCTGAACAGCCGAATCCATGCCATGGACATGGGGCGCTACCTTAAGCTATCAAATACCAGCTGTACTGATCATACCAGCAGTGAACCAATGCAGCCAACCATCAAGCAACAGGAACACCGACACATTGCAAAATGAAGCGTGAAACCATAAAGCAGACCCCAGGCCTGCAGGCCGTGGCATACACCAGACATGACTGAAGGAAGCTGGAGAACTGTTCCTCATACACCAGACAGAACTGAAGGAAGCTGGGGAACTGTTCCTCATACACCAGACAGAACTGAAGGAAGCTGGGGAACTGTTCCTCATACACCAGACAGAACTGAAGGAAGCTGGAGAACTGTTCCTCATACACCAGACATGACTGAAGGAAGCTGGGGAACTGTTTCCTCATACACCAGACAGAACTGAAGGAAGCTGGGGAACTGTTCCTCATACACCAGACAGAACTGAAGGAAGCTGGAGAACTGTTCCTCATACACCAGACATGACTGAAGGAAGCAGGGGAACTGTTCCTCATACACCAGACAGAACTGAAGGAAGCTGGAGAAACTGTTTCCTCATACACCAGACATGACTGAAGGAAGCTGGGGAACTGTTCCTCATACACCAGACATGACTGAAGGAAGCTGGGGAACTGTTCCTCATACACCAGACAGAACTGAAGGAAGCTGGGAGAACTGTTCCTGATACACCAGACATGACTGAAGGAAGCTGGGGGGAACTGTTCCTCATACACCAGACATGACTGAAGGAAAGCAGGGAACTGTTCCTCATACACCAGACATGACTGAAGGAAGCTGGGGGAACTGTTCCTCATACACCAGACATGACTGAAGGAAGCTGGAGAACTGTTCCTCATACACCAGACATGAACTGACTGAAGGAAGCAGGGGAACTGTTCCTCATACACCAGACATGACTGAAGGAAGCTGGGGAACTGTTCCTCATACACCAGACATGACTGAAGGAAGCAGGGGAACTGTTCCTCATACACCAGACATGACTGAAGGAAGCTGGGGAACTGTTCCTCATACACCAGACATGACTGAAGGAAGCAGGGGAACTGTTCCTCATACACCAGACATGACTGAAGGAAGCAGGGGAACTGTTCCTCATACACCAGACAGAACTGAAGGAAGCTGGGGAACTGTTCCTCATACACCAGACATGACTGAAGGAAGCTGGGGAA
>JADBJO010005580.1:130000-142500 GCA_016801955.1 Conus betulinus
TTTATTAGTTTATTGTAAGATGGGGTAAGATGGAGCTGATAAGAGACAGGCTTGGAGGATTCCAGCATAAGTGTATGCATGTGAGAATGACTTTGACCTGTTGAAACATGTATTGTGTTTCATGACATGTGCTGGTGTGCAGGGCCTGTAGACCAATTTGCAGAAGGAGGTGTGATTTGGTGAAGGAAAAAGTATTCCAATGAACTGCTTCCTACAGCCAGACGACCTAAGATATGACTATTTCTCCAGGGCAAACTGTTTCCCAGCTCAGCTTCTTATGAACAGAGACTTGGTGAATCGATGTATAATAATGCAGCGACGTCTACAAGGCAAGCGTTTGGGGTGTTTTCTTTTTCCCTGTGAAAAAGACGCCTTCGTCTACGCCAGGCGTGGCTTTTCTCCACATTCTTCAAAGGCTGGACCAGTTCCTCAAAGACTCGACCAAGATGGTGCTGTCCCAAGTCTGGATAATTGTCCAAAATGCCCAGAAAAGCTGCAGACAAATCCCTGCCGACACAGAGAACGAGAAGGTCAAGGAGGTGATCACCAGAGCACTATCAGTGTGGCCATCAGTGCGGACTCCGTGCTGACCTCCGGGCAGTGTGACGGCCTAATCGTTGATGGTGATGGGCGACACTGTCCTTGAAGATAAATTAAGCCCCAAGCACGTTGGGGCGTACCATGCTCATCCCCAAACGTATGGCTACTGCTCTGATGCGCTGATGCCAGGTCTGGGAATAAGTTGCTGTCATGACTACACATCACACTCTTCTTTGAAGTCCTCCCATCTCTTCTATGACAGTGCAAGGTTCTCTGGCAGGCTGATCAGCAGAGCGAGTGTCGTCTGTCGCTCATCGTTAGCCTCCATGTCCATGATCGCCTGTTAACTTGCCCTGCTTCTGGTGCTGCGCCCTGGGGGATCGTTGTCATAATGCTTCCAATAGCCGTTGGCTACGTAGTGGCTGTCGTGATCCTTTACACACTCACAGACTTTGTGTGACATGTGTCAGCATGCTCTAAATACTCGCATGTTGTAGGATACTTTTCCTGATATGTCCAACACGTTTATGCTGTAGGATCTGTGTCATGATGCTTCAAATACCCGTACTCCTTTGGGACCGGTTTAAGTACATGACCTCACCTTATGAATCATACGCGTGTTTAAACAGACCACTAGAGTCATCTGCCATTCAGTCTTAATATTGCAGGGATACTTCACTGCACACATCTGTTCTCGAAACTTACAGCTTGTTTAGAGGTCAACATTCCCTCAAACGTTTCACATCCTCGCTGAGCAACTTTTGGATCAGTGACATATTTCTGTTTTTGTTGTGTTTGTTTGTTTGTTTGTTTTCATGCTTACAATACCTGGTTGTTCTGAACCTGATCTTAGTTGAAGGCAGAACAGGATGAACAGTTTCAGTCTGACGATAGTTTGGACTTTTTTGACCATGTGATTCTTTCTTGCCTGAAACTAAAAATGAAAAGACATTGCTTTCTCTCGTCGATCTCAGCGGAAAGTGGTGACGAAGCAGAATGACAGAAAGTGGTGACGAAACAGGATGACAGAAAGTGGTGACGAAGCAGAATGACAGAAAGTGGTGACGAAGCAGAATGACAGAAAGTGGTGACGAGCAGAATGACTCACTGTAGTCCTTAAGTTGTCAGTGAGAAATCGTTTGAATAGAAAAGATGTTAGGCAGCAGAGACACTCCATGAAATCAGACATAAATGTCGAATTGTGTCATGACATTTGCCACGAAGAGATAATTGAATCTAAACAGGGGGAATGTCTACAATATACATATCCCCCAGTGGTTTAGAGTGTCCACAACAAATCTGTACTTAATATTTGTAGCATAATATAAGAAAAAGTCACACTCATATCCTAGACACACTCACCGTATTCTATCCTGCATGTCCCAAACAGGGGCTAAAGGTGAACACCTTGTCAGCATTGGGTGGACCTGTGTGTCTGAACCGTGGTGATGAATAACACGCATTGAATGTAAAGTCTTCTAGGCCAGTGTTACAGTGTGGGAATCGATCAACCTGCACAGATTACTGTTCTTTGCCCATGCTGTTGGGTTTTTGCAATATCGGATGAAAACTACCAGTATCACACACACACACACACACACACACACACACACACACACACACACACACACACACACACACACACACACACACACACACACACACACACACACACACACACACACACACACACACACACACACACACACACGCACGCACGCACGCACGCACGCGCGCGCACGCACGCACGCACGCGCGCGCACACACACACACACACACACACACACACACACACACACACACACACACACACACACACACACACACACACGCACGCACGCACGCACACACACACGCACAGAGAGAGAGAGAGAGAGAGAGAGAGAGAGAGAGAGAGAGAGAGAGAGAGAGAGAGAGAGAGAGAGAGAGAGAGAGAGAGAGAGAGTTCTTACTGTTTTCCGTCACAAAAGAAGTAATAGCCATTCACAAAGATAGAAATGTAGTATGTCGACAGAACCAGGCAGACATTAAACGTCCTCCTTCGTCTTATTCCAACCCAGCAGTAATGACCTATGATCCAACAACGACAGAACCAGGCAGACATTAAACGTCCACAGTCGTCTTAGTTCTAACCCGGCAATAATGACCTATGATCCAATAACGACAGAAACAGGCGACATTAAACATCCTCCTTCGTCTTAGTTCTACCCCAGCAATAATGACCTAGGATCCAACAACAACAGTTTGACAGCATAAGCCCATCCCTCCCTCCCCATGTTAATGATTGATAATGATGACAATGATGATGATGATGATGATGATGATGATGATGATGATGATGATGATGATGATGATGATACTACTACTACTACTACTACTACTACTACTACTACTACTACTACTACTACTACTACTACCAATTGTGAAATAATTTTGATATCAATAATGATAGCTATAACGATAATCATAACAATAATAATGAGAAGAAGAAGAAGAAGAAGAAGAAGAAGAAGAAGAAGAAGAAGAAGTAAAGAAGAGAAATGATGATGATGATGATGATGATGATGATGATGATGATGATGATGATGATGATGATGATATTTCTATTACTGCTGCTGCTATTACTACTACTATTACTACTACTACTACTACTACTACTACTATGATGATGATGATGATGATGATGATGATGATGATGATGATGATGATGATGATGATGATGATGACGATGATGATACTACTACTACTATGATGATGATGATGATGATGATGATGATGATGATGATGATGATGATGATGATGACGATGATGATGATGATGATGACGATGATGATGATAATGATGATGACTGAACGATATATATCCCAGTCTAGCTAGCGGCTTGGGGAAATTTGGCTTCGGAGCCCAGATTATCGCCATAGAGGTTGGAGCAATGGGGGTTCTAGGCTATCAGCGTATGGCCTCCTGAAATTGCTCGGGATTTCCGGTGGGAAGAGGACCAGAACGCTTGAAACGATGGCAGAGGCACATGAAAAAAAAGTTTTTGCTGGACGTGGTCGAGAAGGATAAAAGATACAGTTCATATGACCCAAATATCCCAAATTAGAAAAACAAGTAGCTATTAGCGATGTGGGTAAGATATCCGCACAAAAGGAAAGCCTTGAAGCGTCCACTCATCCAGAGGTGTGGTTCAATACCCGGCAGCGCCAAGGGAAAAATCTGACAGCAGAAAGGCATCGAAGAGTCACAGCCTGGATGCAACCTGGTCCTCTTACAGTGCAAGACGTTCAGGGCCAGAAGACTGGCCTAAGGGATGGTTTTTTCTTTTATCTGTGATCTCCGCTGTCAAATTCATTCTAGCGTCTTCCTATTTACGCTTTATGCACTTAACACTGCAAATATGTAAAACAAGGACACGTGTTCGCGCTACATATGTAGAAAAGTGATCATGTGCGTACAGAAGACCTGCTATTACATTCCACACATGCAACGCTGTTCAGGTGATGGAGACCTGTTATTGCGCTCCATGCATGCAACAGTGGATACATGATGAAGACATTATTGTACTACATATCTAGACCGAAGACATATGAAGACGTTATTACATTACACACACACACACACACACACACACACACACACACACACACACACACACACACACACAGAGAGAGAGAGAGAGAGAGAGAGAGAGAGAGAGAGAGAGAGGAGAGAGACAGAGAGAGAGAGAGAGAGAGAGAGAGAGAGAGAGAGAGAGAGAGAGAGAGAGAGAGAGAGAGAGAGAGAGAGAGAGAGAGAGAGAGAGAGAGAGAGCTAGCTGTGGACATATGACCTATTATTACATAACACACGTAGAAGTGGGGTTACACAACGACATACTGTTACATTACAAACAGAGAACAATAGACATATAATGAATGACTAATGTTATGCTAAACACACAGAACAGTGGACACACGATGGCCTATCATCACAGTATGCTTGTATAGCAGTGGGCATAATGATGGAGACTTATTGTTATGTTACACATATAGAACAATGGACCCGTGTTAAAGGCTGGTTATTGTACTGTGCACATAGAACGATAGACCTATGGGAAGACATATCATCAGACTACACATATAGGATAGTGAGTGGATGATGAAAAACTGTCATTATGTTACAAACAATGGACGTCTGACTCATCATTACACTACGTACATACAACAGAGGATATCTGGCAAACACCTTCTATAACACCACACACATAGCGCTTTGGGCATATGATGGACATCCGATATTACATCATGCACATAAAACAAGAGATGGAGATTTAACAATATGGTATTACTCTACATACACACACACACACACACACACACACACACACACACACACACACACACACACACACACACACACACACACACACACACACACCAGAGGACATGCGAGGAAAAGCAATTATTACTCTACATTTATAGAACAACAGACACATCCTGAAGTCCTATTATTACACTACCCAACTGGAACAAAAGTTATATAATGACGAAGGCCTATTGTTATATAACATACATAGAACAGTGTATACATAATGACGACCTGTTATTAATTCACATACAAAGAACAGTATACTTATGGTGTAGGCCCATTATTATACTACGAACAATGGACAGATGACAAAGATGTGTTGCTATACTCCGTGTGTAGAACATTGGGCATAAGAAGGAAGGCTCATTATTACACTACGCACATAGAACAGTGGACCAATGATGAAGACGTATTATTACCCCTCTCTCTCTCTCTCTCTCTCTCTCTCTCTCTCTCTCTCTCTCTCTCTCTCTCTCTCTCTCTCTCTCCCTCTCTCTCTCTCTCTCTCTCTCTCTCTCTCTCCCCCTCCCCCATATATACAACAGTGAGTAGACGATAAAAGTTTATGATTACACTCGGCTCACAGACAAGTGTGTGTACGCTGATGAAGACCTATGATGATAATACTCACGGTGAATCTATTAAGAAAAAAAAGCTACTGTTATACTACGCACACAGAACAGTAGACATAATAAAAACCCATTATTTCATCAAATCTACTTGGGAGAGTTGTCATGCGCAAACAGTTCCAGACGAGAGAAATACTAATTCTTAGAGGAAACATCCCCTCTGTCTCCCTCTCTCCTCCTTAAACATCCCCTTCATCTCCTTCCTCTTCCCCAGAAGCAACCCTGGGAAGGGGGGGGGGGGGGGGGGGGGGGGGAGGGAGGGGGGGTGGTTTGACATTAAACAGAGCAGGGAGTGGACATTGCCATGATGAAAAGCTGACCTCTGGTCAGACTTGTACAGGACGCAGGCGCGACGACACTAAGCTGTTGTGACGGGTCAGCGGCCTGACCGGCTCAATTGACGTCACCGCTACTGTCATCCAGTCGGCCTTGTTTAACAAGGAGAGCAGCCGTTTATAGACATGGCCACCGAGGATGCTGATGGCCGCCTGGAGGGCTTGACCACTAGGACAGGGCAGGAAGGCATCAACATCACCACCACCCCTCCCCTTCCCGTTCAAGCACGCACCTACGCACGCACGCACGCACGCACGCACGCTCGCACGCGCGCACACACACACACACACACACACACACACACACACACACACACACACACACACACACACACACACACACACACACACACACACACACACACACACACACACACGCACACGCACATAACATCACTACCATAACCACCAAATCGAGTGTATAAAACATGTGAGGAAAAGGTAAACTGGGGCTAACATGACATGTTTACAGAAGCACTAACAATAATGACAAAAGGTACACTGGGGCTAACATGACATGTTTACAGAAACACTAACAATAATGACAAAAGGTAAACTGGGGCTAACATGACATGTTTACAGAAGCACTAACAATAATGACAAAAGGTAAACTGGGGCTAGCATGACATGTTTACAGAAGCACTAACAATAATGACAAAAGGTAAACTGGGGCTAACATGACATGTTTACAGAAGCACTAACAATAATGACAAAAGGTAAACTGGGGCTAACATGACATGTTTACAGAAGCACTAACAATAATGACAAAAGGTAAACTGGGGCTAACATGACATGTTTACAGAAGCACTAACAATAATGACAAAAGGTAAACTGGGGCTAACATGACATGTTTACAGAAGCACTAACAATAATGACAAAAGGTAAACTGGGGCTAACATGACATGTTTACAGAAGCACTAACAATAATGACAAAAGGTAAACTGGGGCTAACATGACATGTTTACAGAAGCACTAACAATAATGACAAAAGGTAAACTGGGGCTAACATGACATGTTTACAGAAGCACTAACAATAATGACAAAAGGTAAACTGGGGCTAACATGACATGTTTACAGAAGCACTAACAATAATGACAAAAGGTAAACTGGGGCTAACATGACATGTTTACAGAAGCACTAACAATAATGACAAAAGTAAAACTGGGGCTAACATGACATGTTTACAGAAGCACTAACAATAATGACAAAAGGTAAACTGGGGCTAACATGACATGTTTACAGAAGCACTAACAATAATGACAAAAGGTAAACTGGGGCTAGCATGACATGTTTACAGAAGCACTTTAATGACAAAAGTAAACTGGGGGCTAACATGACATGTTTACAGAAGCACTAAATAATGACAAAAGTAAACTGGGGCTAGCATGACATGTTTACAGAAGCACTAACAATAATGACAAAAGGTAAACTGGGGCTAACATGACATGTTTACAGAAGCACTAACAATAATGACAAAAGGTAAACTGGGGCTAACATGACATGTTTACAGAAGCACTAACAATAATGACAAAAGGTAAACTGGGGCTAACATGACATGTTTACAGAAGCACTAACAATAATGACAAAAGGTAAACTGGGGCTAACATGACATGTTTACAGAAGCACTAACAATAATGACAAAAGGTAAAACTGGCTAACATGACATGTTTACAGAAAGCACTAACAATAATGACAAAAGGTAAACTGGGGCTAACATGACATGTTTACAGAAGCACTAACAATATGACAAAAGGTAAACTGGGGCTAACATGACATGTTTACAGAAGCACTAACAATAATGACAAAAGGTAAACTGGGGCTAACATGACATGTTTACAGAAGCACTAACAATAATGACAAAAGGTAAACTGGGGCTAACATGACATGTTTACAGAAGCACTAACAATAATGACAAAAGGTAAACTGGGCTAACATGACATGTTTACAGAAGCACTAACAATAATGACAAAAGGTAAACTGGGGCTAACATGACATGTTTACAGAAGCACTAACAATAATGACAAAAGGTAAACTGGGGCTAACATGACATGTTTACAGAAGCACTAACAATAATGACAAAAGGTAAACTGGGGCTAACATGACATGTTTACAGAAGCACTAACAATAATGACAAAAGGTAAACTGGGGTTATCATGACATGTTTACAGAAAAAACTAGCGATAATAACAAAGCAACAGCAGCAATAACAACAGCAACTAACACAGCAAAAATAACAGCGGCAACATTAGCACCACCAACAACAGAAACAACAACAAAAGTTACAGCAACAACAGAGACTGCAAGAAGAAGAAGAAGAAGAAGACGAACAACGAACAACAACAACAACAACACACAACACAACACAACAATAACAACATCAACAACGGCGACAACCTGAAATTGTTGTTTTGTACGAGTTGTTTAAATAGTTTGTACAGTTTGTATTAGAACCGTCCATTTCAACTGGGACCGCAGCACACAGAGAACGTTTGTGTCTGCCTGTCTATGTGTAGGTCGTCAAGTGTACTCCGTCATGTTACAGAGAACGGTTGTGCCTGCATGTCTGTTTGTAGGTCGTCAAGTGTACTCCGTCATGTTGGTATCCGGGGTCTTCCTAAATCTGGCTTCTGGAATCGTGACAGATCCCATTATGGGGGAAGAATAGTCGTCGTTGGAGTCACCGTGACTATTTTGGAAGTCCCACCTCCAGAAATGACCCCTCCCTTCGGCGTTTGTCCGCTTGATTGCCGGCATTATTATACCACATCCAGCACACCCCCCTCCCCTTCCGTTACCCCTGTCTTCCCTTTCTACCTTCCCTTTTCACTCCCTCCCCCAGTTTTCGTTCAGTTTGAGAATGGTAGCAGAGTTGTTCTGTCAGTGAGAATGGTAGTAGAGTTGTTCTGTCAGTGAGAATGGTAGTAGAGTTGTTGTCAGTGAGAATGGTAGCAGAGTTGTCCTGTCAGTGAAAATGGTAGTAGAGTTTCTTCTGTCAGTGAGAATGGTAGTAGAGTTGTCCTGTCAGTGTGAATGGTGGTAGAGTTCTCCTGTCAGTGAAAATGGTGGTAGAGTTGTCCTGTCAGTGAGGATGGTAGTAGAGTTGTCCTGTCTGTGTGGTTTTCTTTGGTCCTAGCATATTTTTCTCCTTCTCTCGCCTCCTTGATCGTAACAGTGTGTGTGTGTGTGTGTGTGTGTGTGTGTGTGTGTGTGTGTGTGTGTGTGTGTGTGTGTGTGTGTGTGTGTGTGTGTGTGTGTGTGTGTGTGTGTGTGTGTGTGTGTGTGTGTGTGTGTGTATGTGTGTGTGTGTGTGGTGTGTGTGTGTGTGTGTGTGTGTGTGTGTGTGTGTGTGTGTGTGTGTCCCAATCATGAGAGTGTTCAGATATCGTTTGCATGATATACTGTGTGGCTCATAGGGTAGCACATAATAAAAAGAAATGGCTCAGTCTATCTGCTACACGCTACTGAGCAAGACTTGAGTTTATATCACGTCTCTCTCTCTCTCTCTCTCTCTCTCTCTCTCTCTCTCTCTCTCTCTCTCTCTCTCTCTCTCTCTCTCTCTCTGGTCTTTGCAAGAAAGCGCGTGATATGCCTGACAGCATGCTGAATGCTGCGTTGGGTGATGTGGCATGGTCATCATTTCAAGTTGAAGGCAGGAATCATCAGACTGTTGTGATTCTTAGGTTGACAACAATGTCCGTCCATTTCCCTGTCAACCCCAAGCTCAGAGTGCTGTGTTCAGAAGAAAATGCCCGTCACAGGTCAACAGGTCACAGGTCAACAGGTCACAGGTCAACAGGAAGAGGAACGAGGATCGCCGGAATAGAAAGGCAGGTGAAAGTGCTTCAGCCCTAGACAGCCTGTTCCCCCCGACCCCTGCCGTCACAGGTCAACAGGTCACAGGTCACAGGTCACAGGTCACAGGGTCAACAGGTCACAGGTCAATAGGTCACAGGTCAACAGGAAGAGGAACGAGGATCGCCGGAATAGAAAGGCAGGTGAAAGTGCTTCAGCCCTAGACAGCCTGTTCCCCCCGACCCCTGCCGTCACAGGTCAACAGGTCACAGGTCACAGGTCACAGGTCAACAGGTCACAGGTCAACAGGTCACAGGTCAACAGGAAGAGGAACGAGGATCGCAGGGAGAGAAAGGCAGGTGAAAGTGCTTCAGCCCTAGACAGCCTTTCCTCCCGACCCCTGCCGTCACAGGTCAACAGGTCACAGGTCAACAGGTCACAGGTCAGGTCACAGGTCACAGGTCAACAGGAAGAGGAACGAGGATCGCCGGAAGAGAAAGGCAGGTGAAAGTGCTTCAGCCCTAGACAGCCTGTTCCCCCCCGACCCCTGCCAATCTGATGCACAATGCCGACAGAATGGACAACCATGGAGTCTCACGTGTTGACAGTTTTTCAGTATTTACTCTAACCGTGTTTCTCAGTACCTTTGCCTGCGCCAAGTTCGCTTTTCTGCGATGGAGCGTTCCACACTGGTTTGGCACCGTGCCACACAGTGAATCAGCATTGGTTTGGCACCGTGACACACAGACAGTGAATCAGCATTGGTTTGGCACCGTGCCACACAGTGAACCAGCATTGGTTTGGCACCGTGCCTCACAGACAGTGAACCAGCATTGGTTTGGCACCGTGCCACACAGACAGTGAACCAGCATTGGTTTGGCACCGTGCCACACAGACAGTGAACCAGCCTTGGTTTGGCACCGTGCCACACAGACAGTGAACCAGCATTGGTTTGGCACCGTGCCACACAGACAGTGAACAGCATTGGTTTGGCACCGTGCCACACAGACAGTGAATCAGTGACTGCCCTGCTAAAGCAAGACTTGCCATGTGATGTTGACAATCCGTGACTCAATGATGTCGATAACTCTGATGCAGTTTGTGTTATGATCCATATGTAACTCGCTCGACATAGAAAGAAATTGAAACATTCGTTGTAGCAGCACCTCCATGCAATGCAGATAGTAGTCGTGGTTATGCAAGTAAAATTAGTGTTAAGCACATACACTGCAAATGCAGACAGCTTTACAATTTACAGACAGAATGACATACCTGAGGGGACAGATAAGGACAATGAATGATCGTCTGTGGAAATTGAAGGAGGAGGTAAACACCAGCACCACCAGTAGCAGAAAGGTCGAAAACTGAAATTTGGGCGATCCATGATGACTATTGCACTTTGTAACTGCTGATATAACATTTGGAAAATCTGATGACATTTAGTAACTCATCTATACTTCAGTGATCTGGAATCCACATCGCAATTTTTTTTTGTAATTATTGGTGATTTTTATTTTCAATTGTTTGTGTACGCAAGGTTCCTATCCCCTTCGTCTTCCGACCTAATGGGCTTTGTACAGCTTACCAAAATAAACTATAATTCATTCATCCATTCTCTCTCTCTCTCTCTCTCTCTCTCTCTCTCTCTCTCTCTCTCTCTCTCTCTCTCTCTCTCTCTCTCTCCTCATGGTAATGACAATAAAATATCAAAGTGTCAAAGTGTCTCTCTCTCTCTCTCTCTCTCTCTCTCTCTCTCTCTCTCTCTCTCTCTCTCTCTCTCTCTCTCTCTCTCTCTCACTTTACAGCATGAAGCTCTCAACTTCTCCCATCCATCTGCCCACCCCTCTTCCCCACGAGTCCCCCACCCCACCCCCACCGTGATTCCCCTCCTCCATCCTCCCCGTGAGTGACCAGACAGCCCTAGAAATCCTGGGGGCAGCTGATGGCGCGGTCACGACTTTCCAGTACCGCTGAGCGCTGGGTATGACGTCAGCGACTGACCATGGAACCTCTCTGGCAGGCAAGTCTGTTGTGACCTCGGAAGTCATTATACGGTGCCACGGGGGTCCCTTGCTTCGTTTCCTGTCCACCAGATGTTTCGGTACTGTCTCTCTGCTCTGGCATGATGCACAACTGTTGTGAGAGAAAACTCTGTGTGTGTGTGTGTGTGTGTGTGTGTGTGTGTGTGTGTGTGTGTGTGTGTGTGTGTGTGTGTGTGTGTGTGTGTGTGTGTGTGTGTGTGTGTGTGTGTGTGTGTGTGTGTGTGTGTGTGCGTGCGTGCGACTCTCTTCCTTCCTCACTCCCACCCCTATCTCCCGTCTTCTGTCAGTGAGCAATGAGTATCTGAAACTCTACCGGACCGACTTTGCTCTCTCCACCTGTCTGTTTATCCGTCCGTCCTCTCTGCCTTACTCTCTGCCTATTTGTTTCTGTCTTTCTCTCTTTCTCTGTCTCTCTCTGTCTCTATCTCTCTCTCTCTGTCTCTGTCTCTGTCTCTCTCTCTCTCTCTCTCTCTCTCTCTCTCTCTCTCTCTCTCTCTCTCTCTCTCTCTCTCTCTCTCTCTCTCTCCAGATCCTCTCATTCTTGTAACCTTTTCTGGACCTTTGGCAAGGCTGCAACGATTTATCTATTCATTGACCATCGTTAACTGCACATCTTGAGACAGACTTTTCTACTTATTGACCATCGTTTTCTTCACATCTTGACAAAGATTTATCCATTGATTGACCATCTTTCACATTTTGATAAAGATTTATCTATTGATTGACCATCTTTCGCATCTTGACAAAGATTTATCATTGATTGACATCTTTCACATTTTCACAAAGATTTATCTATTGATTGACCATCGTTA
>JADBJO010005580.1:152500-158054 GCA_016801955.1 Conus betulinus
GAAGAAAAAAGTAGACAAACAAAGGAGAGGAAAAAAAACAACAAACAAACAAAAAAAAAACATCGCCGGAGGAGAAAAAAAAAGGCCAATCACAAGAGATGGAAAAAGGACAATCACAGGAGAAGGAAAAAGGACAATCACAGCAGAAGAAAAAAAGGACAATCACAGCAGAAGAAAAAAGGACAATCACAGGAGAAGGAAAAAGGACAATCACAGCAGAAGGAAAAAGGACAATCACAGCAGAAAAAAAGGACAATCACAGCAGAAGAAAAAAGGACAATCACAGCAGAAGAAGAAAAAAAGGACAATCACAGCAGAAGAAGAAAAGGACAATCACAGCAGAAGAAAAAAAGGACAATCACAGCAGAAGAAAAAAAGGACGGTCACAGCAGAAGAAAAAAAAAGGACGGTCACAGCAGAAGAAAAAAAAGGACAATCACAGCAGAAGAAAAAAAAGGACAATCACAGCAGAAGAAAAAAAAGGACAATCACAGCAGAAGAAAAAAAGGACAATGACAGGAGAAGGAAACAGGACAATCACAGCAGAAGGAAGGACAGTCACGCGGGAAGAGAAAGAGGGCAATCACAGGAGAAAACTCGGACAATCGCGGATGAAGGAAAAAGTCAATTATTAAGGAGAAAAACAATCAAACCTATGAGAAGAAAAAGAGGACAATCTAAGAAAGGTAAAAGAGTAAAAAAAAAAAAAAGAATAAATAAAAAAAAAAAAAATAAAAGAGTACAGTTACGGGAGAAGAAAGAACAAAACAACACAAACAAACGAAGGACACACACACACACACACACACACACACAACACACACACACACCAACACACACACACACACACACACACACAAAGACGAGACACGGAAGAAGAAAAGACGAGGACCATCACTGGAGAAGAAGTAGAGGACAATGAGAGAACCTTCACAGTAACCTCATGCATACTAGCAGTCAGAATGCCACAGTGGCTTCTTGGCTCTATAAGCTTGCAGTAAGCGTGTTTTTTCGTTCGCGTATTTTCTATTTAAGTTCACGCTCATATTTGACTAGGACTTGGACTAACATTTGTGTCGTTTCATCGGTAAGAAGTTGTATACGTAGTACTGATAGGTACAGCGGTTGAAATATTTTACAGCGTTGTGGATCTAGTACCCCCTGTTAGCTCTGCTGTTTAGTTTTTGTCTGCTGACAATTTGGGGATAGCTGTATACGGAAGGCCGCCTTGAAACTCTAATAAACAGAAAAGAAAAATAAGAGAGAGGTATAGCATATAGGAGAGAGAGAGAGAGAGAGAGAGAGAGAGAGAGAGGGGGAGACAGACAGACAGAGAGAGATGGACAGATAGATAGACAGACATACGAGAGAGAGAGAGAGAGAGAGAGAGAGAGAGAGAGGGAGACAGACAGACAGAGAGAGATGGACAGATAGATAGACAGACATACAGAGAGAGAGAGAGAGAGAGAGAGAGAGAGAGAGAGAGAGAGAGAGAGAGAGAGAGAGAAATGAATGATTTGTTTATTCGTGCAGGCCTAAGCTCGTCATGAAGAGGTGAGGTGAATGAGAGAGAGAGAGAGAGAGAGAGAGAGAGAGAGAGAGAGAGAGAGAGAGAGAGAGAGAGAGAGAGAGAGAGAGAACTTTTGCTTTTTTGCCTTTAGCAATTCACAGACGTACAATAACACAACCGACAGGGTAGGTAAAATACCGGCGAATGAAACGTTCCCAGCAGGCCAATGGTGACAGTCGGTCGGGCTGACTGAACGCGCCCTGGGAAGTAGGCAGACGAAGAGATGAGGAAACTTAAGAACAGTCCAGCAGGTCCATTAAGGCCAGTCTAGCTGTCAGCAATGACGCACATCATCAGCGACTGACGCATATACACACACAGTCCAGAGACTAACGAAAAGGAAGTCTTTGCCTGTACCGTAATCCGCCACACGCTTTCACGGTTTGTCTGTTTATCTGTCAGTCGATCGGACAACAAGAGGTGCTGATGGGGAGAGAGAGAGAGAGAGAGGTGAGAGAGAGAGAGAGAGAGAGAGAGAGAGAGAGAGAGAGAGAGAGACAGAGAGACAGACAGACAGACAGACAGACAGACAGACAGACAAAGACAGGGCGATAAGAACGAACTAACGAATGACAGAGAGAGAGAGAGAGAGAGAGAGAGAGAGAGAGAGAGAGAGAGAGGAGAGAGAGAGAGAGAGAGAGAGAGAGAGAGAGAGAGAGAGCATTTTCAATGAAGTAAAAGAAAGCAAAATGTCCATGAAATTTGCTTTTTCGCTTTCGGGCCTTAACGGAAATCATATATTTAAAAACAGTTTTGTGCATGTCATAAAAAAATCACTGTCATTCATAAATAAAAATGAAATTAATCATTAGAATTTGAGTTTAAAAAAACGAGAACTTTCGTAATTCAGGAAATTAAATACAACAGCCAGCAGCTTATTAACACGTAGGCACGAACATATTGAAAAAAAAAAAAAATGTGAGGCAAAAACAAACAAATGGGCCTGGCTTTGGAGCAGAAAGACAAGTTTTCCTGGCTCTTTGTGCACATCCTCCTCATGATTTCAAGACATGTAGATGACATCCTCCTCATCAGTTCAAGGCATGTAGATAACATCCTCCTCATCAATTCAAGACATGCAGATCACATCCTCCTCATGATTTCAAGGCATGTAGATGACATCCTCCTCATCATTTCAAGGCATGTAGATGACATCCTCCTCATGATTTCAAGACATGTAGATGACATCCTCCTCATCAATCCAAGGCATGCAGATCACATCCTCTCTGGAGTGAAGTGCGTGATGTATAGCCATGGCAACAGATCGTGTTGTGCACTTATTTTCATTCTGAATTTAACAACACAAATAAGGAAGGGGGAAGGGGGGGGGGTACTATAAACAAAGCTTGCTCTTATGTCTCAGATTGTAGAAATAGGGGGTGATAAGCCTTCATATCTGCAGTGGTAGATGATTCTGCCTAACTGACAGTTTGTGCTTGAGTGGGTGAATGGGGAATAATAAATGCTTCTCAAAATGAACCGGAGGAAGCTCACTAACATATAACTCCTGGTCAGATACCGGTATTTCGAAACCTGATGTTTTCTCCTCAGTGACCGCGGAAAGTGGTAATTTGACTCTCCTGCCTTTTCGGTTTTAAGAAGAATGCTATACCAGAAAAAGGTGGTGTGCAATACCGTAGTATGTTTGTTGAGTTTTCAAAAAAACCAACCAAAGGTGCCACCTAAGAAGCAAAAGAAAATCATGAAGAGCAAAACAAGCTACATTTTCTTGTGAAAAGTAGAAAATATAAAAAGATAACCTCTTAAGACACAAGTGCTGAGGGCCAGTTCTTGGAATGAATCTGCAAGGGACTAAATTACAATAAAACAAAATAGGGGGGTGATAAGCCTTCATATCTGCAGTGGTAGATGATTCTGCCTAACTGACAGTATGTGCTTGAGTGGAGGAGTGGAGAATAATAAATGCTTCTCAAAATGAACCTTCAGCAAGCGTATAGTCTCCTAAGCAGGGAGACCACCTCCAATAGGGAGGAAGCTCACTAACATATAACTCCTGGTCAGATACCGATATTCAAAACCTGATTGTTTCTCCTCAGTGACCACGGAAAGTGGTAATTCGACTCCTCTGCCTTTTCGGTTTTAGAAGAATGCTATACCAGAAAAAGGCTGGTATATTTGGTTGGCACTATTGGTTGTTTTTTTGAAAACTCAACAAACATGCTACGGTATTGCACACCAGCCTTTTTCTGGTATAGCATTCTTCTAAAACCGAAAAGGCAGAGGAGTGAAATTACCACTTTCCGCGGTCACTGTGGAGAAACAATCAGGTTTTGAAATATTGGTATCTGACCAGGAGTTATATGTTAGTGAGCTTCCTCCCTATTGGAGATGGTTTCCTGCTTAGGAGACTATAAGCTTGCTGAAGGTTCATTTTGAGAAGCATTTATTATTCCCCACTCCCCACTCAAGCACATACTGTCAGTTAGGCAGAATCATCTACCACTGCAGATATGAAGGCTTATCACCCCCCTACTTCTACAATCTGAGACATAAGAGCAAGTTTTGTGTTTATATTCAATATTTCTTGCAGTCATTGCAACACCTAGCTGCTCTGTAGGTTGCTGGAATGGTGCTCGGTACTTATCCTTGGAATTTCTTGTTTTATTGTAATTTATTTATATATATATATATATATATATATATATATATATATATATATATATATATATATATATATATATTGTTTAAAATAAGGTATTAAAAGGGAGTTTTAAAACTACAATATTGTTTCAAGCGCTTGCTCTCTTCAGGATGGTTTAGTGTCACTCACTGCCGGTGTTATATAGCCTGATGTGTGAGTTGGCTTCACGTGTATTTTCAGTTTTGTTTACAATTCAAAAGTGTGTTTGCACGTGCGGGTTGGTTGCACGTGTAGCTCGGTTCTCAAGTTATTTGTGGTTCAGGGTGTTTTGCTAACGATTTCCATTTGTGCCTGCAGTTGTTTACTATTTTTCGATTTTGGTGTTTAGAGTTGCTAGATGTGGTTTGCAAAGTATAAACCATTTTTCTGTTAAGCATAGGTTGCATCTTTTTTGAAATGTTATTGTATGGTGATGCCCTTTTCATTATTTTCCAGGATATATTGTAGTTTACTTTTTTATCTTTGAGTCTCCAAATGTGTTTGCTCAGTTCTGTTTGGTTTTTGTATTTTTCTTTATTGAATGACTGTTTGTGGTTTGCATATCTGGTTTTGAAATGGTTTTCAGTGATCCCTATGTATGTTTCTTTTTCATTTTCTGATGTCACAGTAGCTTGGTATACACATGTTGTTGTAGAGGCATTTATTGTTTAGTGGACATTGTTCTTTATTAGTGCAATTGCAAGATTTCCTTTCTTCACCCTTCTTTGCTGCATTGCTTTTCATTTTGTTGGATGAATCAATTATATTTTTAAGGTTTGGCATACATGAATATGACAGTTTGATGGTGTTTTTGTTGAATATTTTGGACAGTTTGTGTTCTTTTGGGAATGATGCTGTCAGAATTTTGAAAAATTCTTTCCCTACGTTTGTTTTTACTCTAACATCATATGGGGGTTGTACCATGTGATTTTTCTTTTCCTGTTCTTTTTGCTTTTGTTCATGTTAATATCTAGACTGTATTGTAGTTTGTAGCTATAACCACTTTTTTTGTAATGCTTCTTGGTATTCTGCTGCTGCGTTGTTGAATACTTTTTCATTGTGAGAGAGATTAGATAATCTCTTGTTTATACCATTAGGTATGGTTTTTAGTATAGATGGTGGGTGGTTGCTGTTGATGTTTACATAGATGGGTGTGTCATTAGGTTTCTTGTATGATTTATATATATGGTTATTTAGGTCAAGCGTTATGTCTAGGTAGTTTATTACCTTTTTGTTTGCTTCAACGGTGATTTTTAAGTTTTGGTTTTTGAAGATTTTGCATAGTTCTTTTTTCTTGTTTTCGATGGTTCTTGGGTTGTTGTTTAGCGCGGCAAGACCATCGT
>JADBJO010005581.1:0-5000 GCA_016801955.1 Conus betulinus
TCTCATGACATGAGTCTATGGCCTATTATTAAATCTTACACATTTCAGTTCTCTCGCTCTCTCTCTCTCTCTCTCTCTCTCTCTCTCTCTCCTCTCTCTCTCTCTCTCTCAAAACCGAAATCAAAGCAAAACTCTGTGTGTGTGTGTGTGTGTGTGGTGTGTGTGTGTGTGTGTGGTGTGTTGGTGTGTGTTTCATAAACAATCTCCAGGTCTGAGTCTATGCCCTATTTCCTAAAATCTTTCAGAGTTTCAGAGTCTCTCCTCTCTCTCGGCTCTCTCTCGCTCTCTCTCTCTCTCTCTCTCTCTCTCTCTCTCTTTAAAGGCAAAGTAGGTTGGGTGTCACAGGGGCGTAGCTGTTGGTTTGAATATGGCTTGGAGTTTGACTGGCATACTGCAGGGGGATGGAAGCATTAGCCATTTTATTCGCGAGTTTCCTCAACGATTAATAGACTGTAGCTGGCAAAAAAAAAGGACAGAACATATTCAGTCCATAGTAGACTAGACACATGTAGAACTTTTTGCGGTGTACTTTTTTTTTTTTTAGCCTTACCTGTTACTGGGTTGAATCCACATGTAAATATATGTCACAACAAGATTCGGACTTAGAATATCAAATCTGACAGTGCATAGCTTTAGATATAGAGCTATGGACAGAAGTGTTTTGATTTGTCCATTGTGTAAAGAAGCAGAAGAAATTGAAGTACAGTTTCTCTCTCTCTCTCTCTCTCTCTCTCTCTCTCTCTCTCTTTAAAAACTTAAATCAAAGCAAATACTCTCTCTCTCTCTCTCTCTCTCTCTCTCTCTCAAAACCGAAATCAAAGCAAATACCCCCCTCTCTCTCTGTCACACACACACACACACACACACACACACACACACACGCACACACACGCACACGCACACACACACACTCACACTCATTTGACCTGTTTAATCAAAATTAAAAATCCCTACCGATGGTATTGTGCACCTCTCACAGTCTATAAATACATGACCCAACTTCCCCTGTTTGACGACACAGTTCCGGCCATTGAATCCGCCCATAATCCCGTCTTTGTGCCCGCTGCTCTTCCCAAAATAGTGCCGTTCTCTCCCGTCAGCTGCTAACCACCTTGCAGGCACCTTGGTGGGAATTTGATACAGAGGACAGGGGAATGAACTTTCACATACAAGTACAATTTCTGAAAACAAAAGGTCTGACCAGCGCGTTGGGCCCAATGCGTAGGTCCTTCTTCCATCATTATAATAATGATTTGGCAAAGATTACAAATTGAGAGGGGGAAAAAAAAAATGAAGATGAAATAATGGGAAAATGTATATCATAAATATGAAAACCCCTTCACTAGCTGCATGAGGAAAAACTATCGCAATCCCTCCGAAGACAGATCTATATGTGTCGCCTGCTCCGAGGCAATCCCTCCGAAGACAGATGTCGCCTGCTCCGAGGCCTTTCGTCCGCTGGATCGGACTCATCAGGGAGACACGGCTGATTGTGTCTGTGCTCTTGGCGTCAGATAGAGACACACCACAGTCCATAATTCTGTGGTGTTCCGACCGCCAAGGGTTCGAAAAAGAATGCAACAGCACCCCCAAAGCAGCCAGCGAAGGTAGTAGAATTAAACAAAACGAAAGTTGGAGAGGAAAAAAGTTGTTGAAAACTAAAAAACATTACGCAAACAGTATAAAATGTAAGGGGACAATCTTTGAGCCTATGCTTGAGGA
This sequence comes from Conus betulinus, assembly GCA_016801955.1. Taxonomy (NCBI): domain Eukaryota; kingdom Metazoa; phylum Mollusca; class Gastropoda; order Neogastropoda; family Conidae; genus Conus; species Conus betulinus. The sequence goes on from JADBJO010005581.1 coordinate 1,723, forward strand.
TCCATTTAAAGGATGCAAGGGAGATCAAAAGATACGGAACAGTCTGAGTGGTCAGCTCTGCTGTTCAATAACCCAAGCATTGTCAGCGGCTAAGAATTGTGCAGAACAACCTTTCCTTGGCAGGTTAACAATTCTTCCATCATTATAGTAATGATTTGGCAAAGATACAAATTGAGAGGGGAAAAAAATTGAAGATGAAATTAATGGGGAAATGTATATCATAAATATGAAAACCCCTTCACTAGCTGCATGAGGAAAACTATCGCAATCCCTCCCGAAGACAGATCTATATGTGTCGCCTGCTCCTATATATAGTTCCCTCAGGCAGCTAGTGAAGGGTTTCTCATATTTATAATATATTCTCCTCATTTTTCTTCTTTTTTTTTTTTTTTCCTTTTTTTTTTTTTTTTTTTTTTGATTCAAATCTTTGCCAAGTCGTTACTACAATGACTGAAGAATTGTTAGCCTGCACTTGTGTTCTGTCCCACTACTTAATTGTTCAGCATTATAATATTTTGGTCAATCAGTGGGAGATTGCATCTCTTAGGAGATCCAAGGAAAGGTTGTTCTGTACAATATTAGCCACTCACAATGCTTGGGTTATTGAACAGCAGAGCTGACCACTCAGACTGTTCCATATTTTGTTCTCCCTTGCATCCTTGAATGGATCCTCAAGCATAGGCTCAAAGATTGTCCCTTTACATTTTCATACTGTTTGCATAGTGCTTTTAGTTTTTCAACAACCTTTTTTCCTCTCCACACTTTCGTTTTGTTCCATTTACTACCCTTCGCTGGCTGCTTTGGGTGTGCTGTTGGATGCTTTTTTGAACCCTTGGTGGTGAGAACACCGCAGAATTATGGACTGTGGTGTGTCTCTATTTAACACCAAGAGCACAAACAGGATCAGTCGTGTCTTCCTGATAAGTCCGATCCAGCGGACGAAAGGCCTAAGAGCATACAAAACAAATAAATCCGCCTTCGAAGGGGAGTACGATAGTTCCCTCAGGCAGCTAGTGAAGGGGTTTCTCATATTTATAATTATTCTCCCCATGTTCTTCTTCATTTTTTTTTGTTTTGTTTAATTCAAATCTTTGCCAAGTCGTTACCATAATGAATGAAAAATTGTTAGCTTGCACTTGTTTTCTCCCACTACTTAATTGTTCAGCGTATATATATATGTGTATGTGTGTGTGTGGAGAAAGGTAGTTTCAATTTCATCAAGGAGGTGTCACAGCGTGCGGACTAGTCCATATACGCTACATTACATCCGCTAAGATTTGGGACTGCATTATGCATGATTTTAAACTGAATGATAAATGAATTAACAACTAAGATGAGAGCATTGAAGAAGAGGGTCTCGTGACTACGAGAGAGAGAGCAAAACTCGAAACATTATTCACGACTTTGGTATATCAATTTGTGGCCTGTTACCCGTAAAGACAGTGCTGACAGAAAAAGCACTGGTGCTGCTCTGGGTGAAGGGGTCAGAAACAGGGGGGTGAAGGGGGGGGGGTCAGGGGGGGGGGGGGGGGGGGGGGGGGGGGGGGGGGGGGGGGGGTGTAATGAGCGATAGCTTCATTGACAAAACCAGCACACTTGGCTACAGAAGAAAATGTAAACCAGAGAGAGAAGAAGAAGTACACTCACTCTTCTTTGACCCATACTGTGCCTCACTCGGAGACAGATCCAATGTAGAACATAAGAAGTACACAAGCCATGCATGCATCATTCTGCTATCCTTGTTGACATATTGCTCTGAAGTAATGTACTGGCCCGAAATTCCAGGATATAGTCGTCTTTTTCACATTCAACACACACACATACACACACACAACAACAAACAACAACAAAAATCACTGAGCCAGAGCGTTTTTTTCATCCAAACTGTGTTGTTACTACTTTTCCTTTGTGATAACCCCGAACTCTGACCTTTTGCGGTGGTGTTTTGATCTGTTACCTCCCTTGAAGTGGTGATGTTTTCCCCTGCGTCTGTTGCATTGTCTGTCCGGCCGTCAGCCAGATTACACAACAACCACCTGACTGATTTTAACGACATTTTTGTGAAAAGAAAGATTGTGGACCAAGAACGATTCCATGAAAATTTGGTGTGGTTCGATAATGCGGATCCGGATCAAGAGACGGATCCAGGATCCGTTCGATCTCGGTGGATGTCCGTGCACTGCCGGTGCCCTTTAAAGTGTTGTCTGGAAGTTCGTTTCAGCCTCGTTTGTGGCCGGTAGAAAGTAAAGAAATGGCTCGGATTGTGGTCCGGTGGATACCACACACATCTAGAGAATCTGGGGTCTTTGTTTCAAATCTCATATGGGTCAGGTGGTGGTGGTGGTATTTATTTATTGATTGATTTAATTAATTCATTTATTTGCTTGCTTTGTTTATTCTTCGTTTCGTCGACCTCTTCACTCTGGAACTAAAGAGATGGTCTAAGTGCAAGCCTGTCGGATAAGACGGAGACACGCGGGTTTGGCGTGTGTTGGCCCACTACGATACCGGCAGCATCATATCCTTACAGCAGTGTCAGACGGAGCATTTTGCGTTTATTTTCAGCACTTTTGTCGATTAATCACAAAGATATGAACTGTCATTGATGCGCTGAGTGTGGAATCCACTGCAAAGAAAGGATATTTTAAGAGAAAATACGATTTCTGTCATAAAAACATAACGCATCCTTTGCCCACTCATGAATGTATGCGTACCACACACAGTACCCGTCAGCTTTACGCGCCTTCAGCGACAACCGAATCAGTGCCTCTGTCCGCACTATCCCTGGTCACTATGAGAGAGAGAGAGAGAGAGAGAGAGAGAGAGAGAGAGAGAGAGAGAGAGCTTGCCGGTAATAAAACAGTATCTCACAGTGCGTGGGAATGTTACTCAGGGAGCGTGGCTTATTATGTAGTAACTGGCGTGATGAACAACACGTGCCATGCGACTGACTGTGGGAATAACAAAAAATGAGTCGGCTACACCCGCAAGGCAAGTGTGCACTGCTGTTTAGCATAAATTAACGGTCAACCGGAAGCAGAAGGAGCCCAAACGCATGTGCAGTATGCCTGCACACAGCCGGCCACACGTAAAAGAACCTATGGCAAGGAGGGGAGCTTTCCCTGGCCGAATTCTGCAGGGCGATTTTTTTTTCTTTTTTTTTTTTTTTTTTTTTTTTTTTTTTTTTAAGATAGATATCTAGATCGTCCGTTTGATATGCCATGTATCTTCGATAGAAACAAACCTCTGTAGGTGGTAGAAGTTGAAAAGAAGTTCCT
>JADBJO010005581.1:15000-20000 GCA_016801955.1 Conus betulinus
GCTGTCCTGCTGTAAGACAAGCGACGTGGGGGCAGAATTCACACCCTTGGCTGTCCTGCTGTAGACAAGCGACGTGGGGGCGGAACTCCGGGGAAGCTGACTGCAAACAGTGACGAATCGGATATCAGACCACGACAAAGGAACTGGTCTGTTGGTGTAATTGTGACAAATTCAAAACCCAACGGCTCATGAGACGAACGCACGAGAGTCATAAAGACAAAAACACCACCACCACCACCACCACCAAAAACAAAAACAAACAAAAACAAAAATATAACCTGAGCTTATGTCTGTAACCTTCAAAAACAAAGAGTGGAATTCATGAATTCAGATTTCTGTGGCTGACCCCTTTCTAGTAGATTGAAATTGAAGGGGGGAGTGGGACACGTACACAGAAATGCCTGCCTGTAAGCTTACTTATTACATGAGGTGCTTGAAAAGAGATGGTGTGTGTGTGTGTGTGTTGAGAGAGAGAGAGAGAGAGAGAGAGAGAGCTAATGAAAGAGTTGTTAAATTGAATGAACGATATTAACTGAATGACACGGGAAACAACTGAATGAAGCGCCAGCAGAAAGCTCTTTCTTCGGCTCTATCCAGGTAGGCAGCCCGTTGTGTAAACGAGAATGCGGATTAAGTGCTTAGAGCTTGATCTCTGGCCAGGGATAAGCGCTATATAAGTACTCTCTTAAAGAAGAGAGAGAGAGAGAGAGAGAGAGAAAACAGAGACAGAGAGGGACAGACAGACACAGATTTTTACACGTTTTGGAGTTAAAGTATGCTGACCTTTGCGAATCGTTGTCTGGCACAGAAATACATGTCAAGCAACGGAAAGAATCTGGAGTAAATTTCAACTGGAGTAATCCTCCCTCCCTTTCGATTTGCGCACGGGCCGAACATTTCCTTCAGGTTGTTAAAGTGTTTGACGTCATTTCTCTTTGCTTTGTGATTTGGCCAGCGGCTGTCCCTACCAATCGGAGGAACGTTTCTATTTTTGGTGTCTGTGGACAGAAAGTAATGGCTGAACATCATTCGAAAAGATTTCGTTTTTGTTGTTTGTTGTTGTGTTGTTGTTTTAACTTCCAGCTCTGTAACACAACATTTGTCTTCCTTATACTGAACAGGAAGTGGGTTTTAGAAAGAAAGAAGCAACGGGAAAACAGGTTTGAAGAGTGCTGTAAGAACACCCTCCAAGATAACGGATCAGATTTCTCAACTGTGGATGAAAGTATACGAAAAACACGCGTTCAGAAATGCAATGCGTGCAGAACAGGACAAAGTTCCTTCCCACATCTCAACACACGTCACAATATTGACTGAATACACACTCACACACCTCCACTGAAACACGTACAACAACAACAACAACAACAGTAACACAACAAAATAAGCTCGTGCTCACACACACACACACACACACACACACTCACACACCACACACTGGCTTGCACGTCCCTACCATCACGACGGTTTACTTTTTATCTCCTTACCTTCGCCTCCTTCACCACCACCCCCCCCCCCCCCCCCCCCCCCCCCCCCCCCCCCCCCCCCCCCCCCCCCCCCCCCCACTCGCTCCCTTCCCACTCCAAAGAATTATGGACTGTAACGGCCTTTGAAAGAAAAAAGAGTTCCACGCCATCCCTCTCTCATCCTTCCCTCTTCACCTCATCTCCCTCTCCTACTCCACCCAGCCCACCCCCACCCCACCCCCCCCTCAGTCTGTCTGTCTGTCTGTCTGTGTCTGTCTCTCTGTCTGTCCTTATACCCCCCCCCCTCCCCCCCCCTTCCCCCCTGCTTTTCCTGTTTTCCTGTTGTTGTCAATCATCTACAAGTCTATTTCAGTGTGTGTTGGCTAATGTACGGTATACACTTCACAGCAACAGTATAGACAAGGATCTGGAAATCTCAGCTGCCAATCAGCCATGTGGCTGAAGTAGGCTGTATTGCGGGCTGGAATAGCTCAGTGGTAGAACGCCGGACTCGTAATCTTGGTGATCCTGGGGTTGCGGGTTCGAATCTCCGCCAAGCCGTTTCGGTACAAGGGGAATTTTCCCTCGGAGTTAACATTGGTTCTGACTCCATTTCCCAGATAGTCATTCGAATGAGACTATAAACCGAGATTCCGCGTGTGAACGCACGCATAACATCTTGCACACACGTACAATCCCATCACCAACTTTCGGAAGAGAAGGCCAGCTTGGCCATTGGTATGGATGACACGTTACACATAGCATGCACCCTGCGTGAGAAATGGAAAGAATGAAAGAAGTAAGGAAACTGAGTGAACGATATTGACTGGATGACACGGGAAACGACTGAATAAAGCACCCAGCTGGCAACTCTTCAGTCGGCACTACCCAGGTAGACAGCCCGTTGTGTAAACGAATGTGGATTGTAAAGTGCTTAGAGCTTGGAGTCTAACCGAGAATAGGCGCTATGTAAGTGGTCATTAAAATAATAATAATAACATTATACATTCCAGCAAATATTCAGTTGAATTCTAAACATCCCCAAACGCTCCCCACAGATGAGACAACTTTTCTCATATTTGCACAATGGAGGAACTGTATATTATGTCACTGCGTCTTCCTCCACTGAGTTTGTGTTTTCAGAATGAACTGTCCATCATTAATGAGCTGTCCATCGTTACAGATTCAAAACTGTTCATGGCAGTGATTTACTTTGCCCATTGCGCAAAGAATATCGGGAGAATGAGTTGCATTTTGTTCTCTGTTGGAAATTCTCTTAGAAAATTCGGGGGGATAAATCCATCAAACATAAATATCATCGGCAGCCTTTCTTCTTGAAGCTGATGTTGATGTCTTCCACCTGTGCTGAAGAAGTTCAAAACTCCTCGTTGTTTCTACGTATGGCATTGAAGCTCAGAGAAATAACTGTTTCATGTTAATGATCAATGTTGATATTAATCTTTGTTATGTATTCTATGACTTTTCTTCGTCTTGATTGTGTGTGTGTGTGTGTGTGTGTGTGTGTGTGTGTGTGTGTGTGTGTGTGTGTGTGTGTGTGTGTGTGTGTGTTTGATATTTACACACCCCTTCTTATGGGCCAAGGCCTATTGAATGAATAAACCACCCGAATCCGACTGTCCACTGAGTGTTGGGAAGCAAAACATCTGATACCGATAGAAAAACAGAAAGATCGTGATAGGAAATAGAAGTTCAAAAGGTGAAAGACAAACGGGTAAAGTTTAAGAGAAAAGCCTTTTGTAATGCTGTCTAAAGAAACATTAAAGAAAAAGTAGGAAAGCGTTGAACTGTCTGAACGAAATTTGTTGAGAAATGTAGAATAAATTAATGTGATACTGACTGAATAATATTTGCTTGAAATGTAGAATAAAGAAAGAACAAAAGAGATACAGCCGAAGGTGCGAATGGGACCCAGAGGAGAGCTGTCCTCAACTGCAGAACCAAACAGCTGGGAGCAATCCCTGCACCACCCTTGGAAGCTTGCGCGGTGTTCATATGATGTGCGGGCACGCACAGCTCATTCCATTAAGATGTCAAGTGACATAATTGTTCCCTGGCAGATGCCATTGTATAACGGTCACTGGATGTGACACAACAGAACCTCCACGGGAGCGTCCCCATGGGTGCACCAGCCCATAATGACTGCAGAGCCCGCTGGCGAAAGACGCCACCGCCAAGCAACTGCCGTGTGCATCCCGCAGCCTCACTCGTTGCTGATCCGTTGACAGGTGAAGACGGTACAACTCCAGACACAGCCAAGACGAGGTCCTGCATGCCCTCAGAGGAGGACCCTAGGTTGGATGCTGTCTCGCCTGCTGTCAACAGGACTTTTCCCTGCAATCAGTTGGTCCTCCCTCACCCTCACTGGGCCTGAATGCAATACTGGTTGAACAACACTGACAGTGAAATGTAAAATAAATGTAATACTTATTCAATAACACCTGATGTGAAATGTAGGATAAATGTAAATTTGGGTGAACGACACTGTAGTGAAAAGTAGGATAAAAGTATTGCTGTCTGAACAACACTGGTTGGGAAATGGAAGAAAAACTAGTTGTCGACGTTGTAGTGAAATATAAGATAAGTGACTAATTTCTTCTTCTTTTTTTTTTTTTCCCTGTCATCCCACGCCGATCTGTCCGTCTCCCCGTCCACAGCCACAGCCTGGCTTATCTAGCCACAGCCTCAGCCACAGCCTGGCTTATCTAGCCACAGCCTCAGCCTGGCTTATCTAGCCACAGCCACAGCCTGGCTTATCTAGCCACAGCCACAGCCTGGCTTATCTAGCCACAGCCTCAGCCACAGCCTGGCTTATCTAGCCACAGCCTCAGCCTGGCTGATCTGGCCACAGCCTCAGCCACAGCCTGGCTTATCTAGCCACAGCCACATCCTGGCTTATCTAGCCACAGCCACAGCCTGGCTTATCTAGCCACAGCCACAGCCTGGCTTATCTAGCCACAGCCTCAGCCACAGCCTGGCTTATCTAGCCACAGCCTCAGCCTGGCTGATCTGGCCACAGCCACAGCCTGGCTTATCTAGCCACAGCCACATCCTGGCTTATCTAGCCACAGCCACAGCCTGGCTTATCTAGCCACAGCCACAGCCTGGCTTATTTGGCCACAGCCACAGCCTGGCTTATCTAGCCACAGCCACAGCCTGGGCACCAGCACCAGCAATCCATAGCTTAATGTCAAGATGCCATGAGGTCACTAAGTGGAGGAGACGCCGCACTCACTTTGGTGGTATTCAGTGGTACCTGTTCTGATCCAACGTGCACAGGGCATCACGTCCTATGCCCACTACGGACGGCAGCAAGTATTCAGTCACGGAGGTGGAGTGGGAAGTGGGAAAATCAAAGGCATGCATGGGATCCAAATAGAGGTGGTGCGCCTGAAACTGGACACACCACAAATGTACGAAAGTTTCAATGATCGACGACACTGGTGAAACGCAGGAACATCTCAGACAGAATCACAAATAATATTCCTCTGACATCGGAACTCAAGGAGCATGTCA
>JADBJO010005581.1:25000-45000 GCA_016801955.1 Conus betulinus
CACACACACACACACACACACACACACACACACACACACACACACACACACGCGCGCGCGCGCGCGCGTGCGCGAACACGCGTACGCGCGCACTGATATGTTTTCAAGTTATGATGTTGTGTTTTATTCTCGTGGAAATTAAATCTGTCTAGGTGTCTAGGCCTGAGTCACACACACACACACACACACACACACACACACACACACACACACACACACACACACACACACACACACACACACACACACACACACACGGCATGTTGTACTAAGAGAGAGAGAGAGAGGGAGAGACAAGACAAGACAAGACAAGACAAAATTCTTCATTTACGAGGATAATAATAGATAAGCACTAACGTGTTTTTTTTTTACATCCAGTCCTCGCCCTGAGTAGGGACTACAACATGCAGTGAAATCAATCAATGTAAAAAAAAAAAATAAATAAATTTTTAAAAAAAGCAAGAAGCAAGCAAGCAAAGCGGTCATGTAATCATAAAAGAACATCAAATGAAAATAGAAGATAAAATGAAAATAAACAAAAAAAAAAAAGAATAATAATTAACAAACAAAAAATAGAAATAAAAATGAGAGTACCAATAATGAAGAGGAAGGAGGCAGTGGGGCTAGAGAGTGAGGTGGGCTGGGGGAACATATGTAAATGTACTACAACGTACAAAATTAGCATGTATGAGAGAGAGAGAGAGAGAGAGAGAGAGAGAGAGAGAGAGAGAGAGAGAGAGAGAGACAGACAGACAGACAGACAGACAGACAGAGACAGAGACAAAGGCAGAGACAGACAGACAGACAGAGAGATGACTTCAGCACCGTAGCTACCTACAGCCTATGATCAATACGCAATACTCATTGATCATTAATACAATCATGGTGGACTTCCCGCGCTCTATACATAGGCCCCCAACCCCCTACCATCCATTCATGTCCAGCCCCCCACCCCCACTCCCCCCCCCCACTCCACAGCACCCCTACCCCCCTGCCTACTTCTCCCCACCGCCTTCCGCCCTCTCCCTCTATACAAACACAGCAGCAGCAGCAGCAGCATCTTTTTTTCCTTTTTGCTCCTACATACGCCAACCCCTCCGCTCCCCCTCCTCCATCTCCACTTTCACTTTCAATCCCCCCCCCCTCTCTCTCTCTCTCTCTCTCTCTCTCTCTCTCTCTCTCTCCATCGCTCTCTTTCTCGCCACTCCTACGTACAAAGTGACTGACTCAACAACACTCGCACGCGCACGCGAAGGCTGGAAAGCATCCAAACACACACATACACACGCATACTCTCTCTCTCTCTTTCTCTCTCTCTCTCTCTCTCTGTGACAAAAAAAGCTTTGGGCGCTGGCAGGCGCACACACACACACACACACACACCAGCCTTGGGTGGTGGTACAATAACGCTGCACTGTTCGTGTCTCGGCTCACTCCACATGTGAACAGGGAAGGGGTTAGATCGGGTCGGCTGCTGTTATGTGGAGAGTAGGTAGAGTAGGGAGGGTGTGGAGCTGGTAGTTTTGGGCGCTTGTTGTTATTAACGGGCCGGAGAAGAGGCAAAGAAGAAGAGAGAGGGTGATGGTGGTAGTGGTGGTGTACGTGTTCTTTCTTTCTTGTTCCACCCCCGTCATGTTCTTGAGTAGCGAAGGGATGTGAGTGTAAACTAGCTGCAGATTTGATTTTCCGGCGCAACGTGGGATTTCCTCTGTGAATGTTTCACACGAGACGGTTCCAGGCTGGGACTGTCTTTGGTGAGAAGGGAAAAAAAAAAAAATAAAAAAAAGCGATTTATGTGGGATTTCTGTGGGAGCTTGAGGGTGCGTTGCTCGGATTTCCCTTGGACTGAAGTGAAGTACTTCACTGGTGAGTGGAAGATCAATAGTGAGGGACAGATTTCGTTGGTGTTGATTGCCTCCTTGTGACAACTTTTTGCGGCTATTTCTTTTGCATTTAATTTTTCTTTTTTAGTTTGCTTTTTTTTGTTTTGTTTTGATGCTGCTGCTGCTGCTGCTGCTGATGACGTTGATGATGATGATGATGATGATGATGATGATGTGTGTGTGTGTGTGTGTGTGTGTGTGTGTGTGTGTGTGTGTGTGTGTGTGTTCTAGATCTGTATCCCAAATTGGGTTTGCCAACGTCGACAAGTCCTGATCAAGATCATTGGGAAACAAAACAGCTGTCACTTCCCAGCAAGAAGTTTAGGGGTGAGTGCGAGACACTTAGGGGTCGAATGCAAGAAATTCAGGGGATAAATCCCCGTAAGAGCATCTTCCATTCAAATATGGAAGCTGATTTGTGCAAGTTATCGTTGTTTTAAAGGAAAAAGATTCAAGCCCAGCAGCCTATCATTGCCGAAAGAGTAGGGAACTGTTCACTGTGTCAGAGGCACGGCATTATGGAAGGCGGCGCCCATCCTCCTTCTTCCGCTGCCTTGACCTTTCCTGACCTGAACAAGACACCCAGTGTACTGTAGAGTAGACAGTTTTCAAGCCTTATCGTAGTATAGGTCCAAAGGGAGGCGATTGCAGGCAGGAAATTGAAACACTCAGTGAATGATTCATACTGAACCCACCAAAAACAAGGACGAACAAGTTACAAGACAAAACTCGACACGTTTCGACCTCATGGGTCTTCTTCAGGCAAGATAAACAATGTCCAGGACAATGAAAACGAGGAACAAGCATTCACTTTATCTTCTCATATCAGGCGTTGAATGGGCCATGAATGGGGAAAAAAAGGATGGCTCCTTTCTCGTTTCCATTGTCCTGGACGTTGTTTTTATTTTGCCTGAAGAAGACCTACGAGGTTGAAACGCGTCGTCGTGTTTTGTAACTTGTTCGTTACCTTTTTTTTTTCTTCTTTTTTTTTTTCCGAACTCGATAAGAATCCTCTTAACACTTATCTAGGTACGTTTTTCCGATTTGTGCATCTTAATCATGTTCTGCAAATGAAGTGAATTTGATTGTTAACGGAAAGACGAAGTTCTTATTTAGGAAGGGGACGTACAGCTGGGAATCTGTCTCTTCTTGACCTGAAATAGTAAACATCGTGATTTATTGATGTCTGTGTGTTGTCTGTTTCCTTGGCATTTGAACTGCTCGGTAGTCTGTCTCGGAAAGGAGGTAGTAGTATTACTTTGTTGATGGACAGATCTTGTGTTAAGCCGTGGCAGGGGTGCGTGTATGTGTGTGTGTGCGTGTACGCGCGAGCGCGCGCGCGCGAAAGAATATCTTGGAATGCAGTTTGTTGTGCTATTGATTGGTTCCGCCGTGCTGGTGTAATGATGTACATGTGCATAATTAGTGTGATGATCTTAACATTGTCTGGGTGAGCGTCTCAGTCTCTGTCTCTGTCTGTCTGTCTGTCTGTCTGACTTCTCGTTCTCTCTCTCTCTCTCTCTCTCTCTCTCTCTCTCTCTCTCTCTCTCTCTCTCTCTCTCTCTCTCTGTCTTCCCCTCCTCTCCCACTGCTTTCTCTTTGTCTTTTCATCCGTCTCCCCCCCCCCCCCCCCCCCCCCCCCAACCCACTCTTTCTCTCCTACTTCCCCCCTCCCATTTCTCCTCTACCCCATCCCCCCTCTCTCTCTTTCGCCCTTTCTCTCTCCCCCCTCCCCTCCCTCCCCGCCTCTTTCCCTCTCTCTGTCTGTCTGTATCTGTCTGTCTCTCTCTGTCTGTCCGTCTATCTGTCTGTCTTTTCTGTCTCTCATCTCTTAGTCGCTTTATGAGTGTATTTCTGCCCCCTCCCATCCCCTCCTCCTTCCGTTCTCTCTCGTCTGTTATCTCCCTTCTCCCTAGACCCCCTCCTCTCATTTTCATTGTCTCTAGCTCTCCTTTTGTTTGTCCCTGTCTCTCTCCCTCTCCCCCCCCCCCCCCCTCCTCCCTCACCACCCTCACTCTCCCAGGAAGGTGAAGTCGCCGGCCGCCCCTATCACTCCAGATGGGTGTGGGTGACAGGGTGTGTGCTGGTTCAGGTCCATTGTCGCTCCACGGACCACAAAGCACTCTTTCATCGATCGTGGGAAGGGGAGTAAGAAAGAACAGGGAAAAAGAAGGTCGGGTTGGATCTCTGACGCAATTTAACACTCTACCCCACCCCATCCCACCCCACTTCACCCCACCCCACCCCACCCCATCCCACCCCACTTCACCCCACCCACCCCACCCCACCCCACCTCTCCTGCCACCCCTCTCATTTCAGGACGGGCGTTGGCGTGGACGTTAAAACTGAATGCATCTAACAACCACCACACCACCTAAAAAGTAAATAAAGAAATAAATGAGTTGATATAGATACAAAGAGAATTATTCAATAGATAAATAAGTAAATAAATATAGAATGAATAAGAAATGAATGAGAATGAATAATAAATGAATAAGTAAATAAATACAAGAATAAATAGATTAATTAATTAATGAATCAATAAAAGTAAATCAATGAATTACATGAACAAATGAAATTATTTGATTAAAGAAAAGTACAACCAAAAAAAAACACAAAAAAACTATCAACCAACCAGCCAACCAACCACATCACATCCACCACCACCATCACCACCACCACCACAACAGCAAAAACAATAAAAACTCCTTTTCACCTCTTTTGAAGATTTTGGTTCTTCTCTTTTCGTGTGTGTGTGTGTGTGTGTGTGTGTGTGTGTGTGTGTGTGTGTGTGTGTAAATATTCTGAGCATCCTCAAAGACAGTTTGTATCGTTTTCGCCCTTTTCTCCATTTATTGTCGTCTGCCTTTTTTCGTCTTTTTATCGTCTTGCCTTTTTCGTCTTTTTATCGTCTGCCTTTTTTGTACTCCCGTTTCTTAAAGAACAGGGAGTACTTTAGAATGGGGACGAAGAAATGCTCTGTGTGTGTGTGTGTGTGTGTGTGTGTGTGTGTGTGTGTGTGTCCGTGGTCAAAATGTGTTCCACTCGCTCCAGACAAAACTACTGGGCCGATCTTTCTGAAAATTTGTATGTATGTTCATTATGGGTCACGGATGATGCCCGATGTTTTAGTTTACCGTTATAGCCGTTACTAACGGCTGGTGGTAACGGTTTTTCTTCTTTATGGAATATCTCAGAAAGTACTTGGCCGAACTTTGTGAAAATTAGCAGGTATGTTCATTATGGGTCACGGATGACGCCCGATGTTTTAATTTACCGTTATAGCCGTTACTAACGGCTGTAACGGCCTGTAACGGTTTTTCCTTCTTCATGGAATATCTCAGAAAGTATTTGGCCGATCTTTGTGAAAATTAGCAGGTATGTTCATTATGGGTCACGGATAATGCCCGATGCTTTAGCTTCCGTTATAGTCGTTACTAACGGCTGTAACGGCCTGAATAGGTTTTTCTTCTTTATGAAATATTTCAGAAAGTACTTGGCCGATGTTTGTGAAAATTAGCAGGTATGTTCACATTTGGTTACGGATGATGCCCGATGTTTCAGTTTACTATTATAGCCGTTACTAACGGCTATAAAGGTTTTCCTTTTTATGGAATGTCTCAGAAAGTACTTGGCCGATCTTTCTGAAAATTTGTAGGTATGTCCATTATGGGTCACGGATGATGCCCAACGTTTTAGCTTAGCTTTTTAGCCGTTACTAACAGCTCTTACGACCCATAACGGTTTTTCTTTTTTATGGAATATCTCAGAAAGTACTTGGCCGATCTTTCTGAAAATTTGTAGGTTTGTTCATTATGGGTCGCGGATGATGCCCGGTGTTTTAGTTTACCGTTATATCTGTTACTAACGGCTATAACGGCCCACAACTGTTCTTTTTTTATGGAAAATCTTAGGAAGTAGGTGGCCGATATTTCTGAAATTTTGTAGATATGTTCATTATGGGGCACGGATGATGCCCGATGTTTAGCTTTACCGTTATAGCCGTTACTAACGGCCCATAATGGTTTTCTTCTCTATGGAAAATCTCAGGAAGTACTTGGCCGATCTTTCTGAAAATTGTATGTTCATTGTAGGTCATAGATGATAGCCGATGTTTACCAGAGTAACCATTACTAACGGTTACACCAGCCCAAGACGGTTTTTTCCTCGTTATGGAATATCTCACGCGTATTCAGGATAAACTGGGAGTACGTTTATATGCTTTGCATCTTGTTCTCCATCTATGGTCGTCTGCCTTTTTCTCCATTTATTGTCGTCTGCCTTTTTCTCTCCATTTATTGTCGTCTTCCTTTTTCTCCATTTATTGTCGTCTACCTTTTTCTCTATTTATGGTCCGTCTGCCTTTTTTCCCATTTATTGTCGTCTGCCTTTTTCTTCATTTATTGTCGTCTGCCTTTGTTTTCCATTTATTGTGGTCTGCCTGTCACTTACGGAGCTGGTAAGGAGTGACGCTAGACAGGAAGGAAGAGGCGACGGAGAGAGTCAGTCAGTCTGACAGTTCTCGTCAAAACAATCGCGTACACGCAAAAAAGTCGTGACCTTGACATTGACCGCGCCGTGTGGGTGGGGTTTTGCCCCCCCCACCCCCCGTGCCGGGGCTGTGTGTGTGGAAGTTGGACAGAGGAGTAACATGCCAGGACAACTGTGATGGCAAGGGCGGGGGGGGGGGGGGGGGGGGGGGGGGGGGGGGGGGGGGGGGGGGGGGGAAGTGGGCGGGGGGGGGGGGGGAGAGAGATGAACGGGTAGTAGGGAGGGGAGCTGGGGGGAAAGAGCGGCGCAGGTCGTGGCCTCCACAATACAAATTTGTATGGCGGAGGTGAGGCGTGGGTGCAGCAGTGCCACTGTGCCTGCTGACTGATGAGCTGGCGCAGCAAGAGGAGAGACAGAATGTAGCGTTCTCCCCTCCCCCCCCCCCCCCCCCCCCCCCCCCCCCCATATTCCCTCCTCCACCATCACCCCCATCCCGCTAAAAAGAAATAAAAAGAAAAAAGAAATTAAAAAGAAAAAGGAAAAAAAAAAAAAAAAAAGAAGAAAGCGCGCGAAAAAAAGAAGAAAGCGCGCGCGCGCGCGCGTGTGTACATGTGTGGGGGGGGGGGGGGGGGGGGGGGGGGGGAGGGGGGGGGGGGGGGGGGAGGCATGCATACGTGTGTGCGTGTGTGTGTGTGTGCGCGTGCCTGCGCGTATCTGAGTGCGTGTGCGTACGTGTGTGTGTAGGCCTATTGCGTGCGTACGCGCGCGCCCGCTCGCGCGCGCGTGTGTGTGTGTTTGTGAAGGGGGTAGGGGAGGGAGGTATCGGGAGTTAGGTGGCATGTAAGCCTTGTGATGAAATGCACGTGATATATCACGCTGGTTACTAATTTTAGACTGCTGTCATCGTGCATTCTGGGCCATATTATGGTCTCTCCCGCATGAAACGAAAACAAAATGATAATTTTGTCGTGAATATATGAAGATCGGTTTCCACGCCGAGACGACATATGGAAAATATATTGAACTTCTCGGTTTTAGGCACAAACTCAAGCTCATTCTTGAATTAAGATTTGCTGCTTTACGCACCCCCTCCCCCCTTTTCACTTACCCTCTCCTCCTCCTCCATATTCCTCCTTCACCTCTACGCCCTTTTTATCCCCCCCCCCCCCCCCCCCCCTTTTCCCCCCCCCCCCCCCTCCCTCCATATTTCTCCTTCACCTCTACGCCCTTTTCTATCCCCCCCTCCCCTCCCCCCCCCTTTCACCCACCCCCCCTCCTCCATATTCCTCATTCACCTCTACGCCCTTTTTATCCCCCCTCCCCTCCCCTCCCCCCCCCCTTTTCACCCACCCCCCCTCCTCCTCCATATTTCTCCTTCACCTCTACGCCCTTTCTACCCCCCTTCCCCCTCCCTGCCCTTTCCCTCCCGATCCTGTCCCTTTCTAACCCCTGTCCCCTTTCCTTTTATCTCCCCCAACCTGTCCACTCGCGGAAGAAGAGCGGTGGTGTCTGATTTCTGGAATGAATAATATAAGACTCCCTACCCTCCTATCCTCTTAACATCTCCTGGGCGAAGCTATCCGCTTCTGACTCTGAGACCTATATACCCAGTTTGGAATTTCCCACGTTATCCAGCTTTGACATTTATAAGGAAGCGGTCTTTTCGTGGGACAGAGGTGTGACGAGGTGAGAGAGAGGGAGAGAGAGAGAGAGAGAGAGAGAGAGAGAGAGAGAGAGAGAGAGAGAGAGAGAGAGAGAGAGAGAGAGAGATGTCTGTTAGGCTACAGGCCCATACAGTGAGAGAGAAAGGGAAGGGAGAGAGAAAGAGAAAGAGGGGGGGGGAAAAAAAGTGAGAGAAAGAGCGAGAAGGAGAGAGAGCGCGGGACAGAGAGAAGAGGAGAGAGAGAAAGGGGGGGGAGAGAAAGAGAGAGTGAGAGAGAGAGGAGAAAGAGAAGAGAGAGAGAAGGAGAGAATGACTTTGAATTGTTAAGCCACATGCCCATACAGTACGAGGGAGAGAGATAGAGGGAGGGGAGGGGAGGTGGTGGGTGGTGGTGGTGGTGTGTGGTAGAAAGACAGATAGTAGACGGAGAAAGAGAGCGAGGGGTATGGGGGTGGGGGGGGTGAGTTAGAAAAAAACAGATAGTAGACGGAGAAAGAAAGAGAGCGAGGGGGGGGTGGGGGTGGTGGTGGTGGTAGAAAAACAGATAGTAGACGGAGAAAGAAAGAATCTCAGCAGGTGTTTTGCTACTGACGATTTCTGAAATCGGTAGATAATTTCTTTCTTACTTTCTTGGAGAGACAGACAGACAGACAGAGAGAGATAGCACGCCAGGGTTCTTTGCTAAGTTTAACGCTGGAATCAGCAAGGGTTAAAACAAAAAAAAGAAAAAAAAAAAAAAAAAAAAAAAAGTTTTATTCCCGTCGTCGGACTCGGCGGCAGCGCCGCGCGGCGGCAACAAAAACAAAAACAAAACCAAAACAAAACAAAAAAAAACATGGGTCTTGTGATCCAGCTTTGGGAAAGTGGCAAGGTTCTGTTTCTGTTTCCGCAGGTGACGTAGGTCAGACAGACAGACAGACAGACAGACAGACAGACAGACAGACAGGTCAGCGACGTCATTGTGTATATATATGTGTATATATAGATGGCTGTGACGCAGTTCAATTTGGGATGGAGGCGAAAAAAAAACTCCGGCGCCAGCCTCATGAGCCACTCTCTAACAATGTTCCTGTTGTTTGCCAGCGTGTGTGTCACACACACATGCGCGCACACGCGCGCATGCGCACACTCGCACACGCATATACGCGCGCGCCCACGCACGCACATGGACGCATGTGCGCACGCACACATACGCACGCACGCACACACTCATGCAGGCACGTGCGCGCGCGCGCGCGCACACACACACACACACACACACGCGCGCGCGCGCGCCCACAAACGCACACACGCACACACACACACACACACACACCACACACACACACACAAAACGTGCGCGCTCGCACGCATGCATGCACACACACACGCGCGCGCGCGCATGCACACACACACATACACACACACACACACACACACACACACACACACACACACACACAGATGATCTGCATCAGCCAACAGGTGCAGAATTCCGACAGCTCAGTGTTTCTATAAATCGCCAGCAGGTTCGTAGAAATTGGTGAATCACGTAGATACATGATGATTCATTTATTCGGGGAAAGAGAGGAGAGAGGAGAGAGAGAGAGAGAGAGGAGAGAGAGAGAGAGAGAGAGTGGAAGAAGAGAAGAAGAAGAACAAAACCAAAAGAAAGAAGAAGAGAGAGAGAGAGAAGGGACCCCAGACGAGAGAGAGAGACGAGAGAGAGAGAGAGAGAGAAGAAGAGAGAGAGAAGAGAGAGAAGAGAGAGAGAAGAAGAAGAAGAAGAAGAAGAAGAAACCATAGACTTAAGTTCAAAGCAACAGAGATTCAAATAATTCAGCTTCTTTCCCCGTGTGAAATCCTCTTCATCTGTTCCTATTATCATTATTATTATTATCATTATTTTTAGTCATGGTGTGATTCCCATGTAATAAAAATGATAACGGTCCCGGATTGGTCGGAAGGGCTGTGACGTCGGTATTCTTACAACTCACCTCAACCTTCCTACCCTATTGATTCCCCTGAGACCAGTCATCAATGAAGGAACGAACCGCCCGCGGACCTCATAGCATAACGCTGTGCACCACTTTCAAATGGGTGTGTACAGACTCAAACGATCGCCTCTGTTTCAAAACTCTCCCCACATTTATACGCACCTCTCATTTCGTCTCCCCATCCAATCCAATTTCGCTTTCTTTCTTTTTTTTTTTTTTTTTTTTTTTTTTTTTTTGGTGGTGGGTGGTGGTGGTGGTGTGTGTGTGTGTGTGTGTGTGGGGGGGGGGGGGGGGGGGGGGGGGGGGGGGGCTTTTTTTTTTTTTTTTTTCTTTTTTTTTTTTTTTTGCCAGCCGAGCGCTTTGGGTAATATTTTTTTTTTCAAAAAGCATTCTTTGCCCCTACTTCTCGCTCTCCCCGTCCTCTCTAATGTTTACAGTGCTGCTTTTGAAGTGTCTTCGTTTGAGATGATGGAGTTGATGCATGAGCGAAATCGCTCTAGCTTCCACGATTTTACTTCCGTCCTCCTCCCCCCCCCCCCCCCCCCTCCCCGCCCCCCCCCCCCCCCCCCTGCCATCTCTCCACCCCCCCCCCCCCTTTTTTTAAATCTAAAACTGCAATACATTCCCTACCCCCCCCCCTCCCCCCCCTCCCCCCCCCCCCCCTTTTTTTTTTTTAAATCTAAATCTGTAATGCACTTTAAACTTCTTTGAAAAATGATGATGTTGTTATTTAGCTTCCATAGGCTGTTTAAGAAGAGTTTTTAGAACTTCTCTGTACAAAGGGAAAGCTTTTTTTCAGAGAATGTGAGTGGTAAGGATAGAATTTTAAGTTTAAGGAACTTTGGCTATAAGAATAGAATTTATTTATTTATTTATTTATTTTTTGAGAACGTTGGCTACAAAGAAAAAAACTTGACTATAAGAACAGAAATCTGAGAGAGAGAAATTGGCTGGCTATGTCCAAACGACATTTGCATGGTAAAATGGACTATAAGAAAATTTGTAAGAGAACACACGCTCAAAACAAAGGACATTTTGTATGAGAAAGCTGGCAAAGCGAAAGTAGTCTTTGTTTTGAGACGAGTGACTGTCAGAAAAGGAAATTTGGTATTAGGGCATCGGCTGTAAGAACAAGAAATTCCTAAAGGGAATTTGTATTAGAGTTTCGGCTGTAAGAACAAGAAATTCCTAAAGGAAATTTGTATTGGAGTATCGGCTGTAAGAATAGGAAATTTTTAAACGGAAATTTGTATTAGAGTATCGTCTGTAAACAGGACATTTCTCAAGGTAATTTGTATTGGAGTTTCGGCTGTAAGAACAGGAAATTCTTAGAGGCATTTTATGTCAGAGTATTGGATGTAAGAATAGGAAATTCCTAGAGAATCAGAACGTCGGCTGTAAGAAGAGGCCATTTCTATGAGGATGTATAAATGTGACGGTTTCGTTTCCAGTCCGAAACAAAGTCAGACAGTTAACAATGGACATCAGTCACGCAGTTTCATTGGGGATGGGGAGAAGTGGAAACTACGGACAAATATAGGTTACTTTTAACTGCGTCCTTCTGATTTTGTGTGTGTGTGTGTGTGCGCGCGCACACACACACACACACACACACACACACACACACACGCACGCACTACACACACACACACACACACACACACACACACACACACACACACACACACACACACACACACACACAAAGAAACACAGGCATTACACACACACACACGCGCACACACGCACGCACGCACGCACAGAGTGCAACGTAATGTTCATATTTTTTCCCCCCGCCCCTCCATACGCCCTCTCTACGTTTTTCCCCTTTTTTTCTTCTTTCTTCCTGTTTTGTTTATCATGAACATAACAATACCAAAACTATGATCACCAATAACTGCGCGCGCGCGCGCACACACACACGTGTACATACACACACACACACACACACACACACACACACACACACACACACACACACACACACACACACACACTGTCACACACACTATCTGTCTGTCTGTCTGTCTGTCTGTCTCTGTCTCTCTCTCTCTGTCTTTCGTTCGATGATTCCTTTTCCCCAGTGAATGCTGTCCTTCCTTTCATTCGCCTCCGTTCCCTTGGACAACCCTTCAACGTATGAAAGCATATCATGTATACGACATACATAAAGGGATATTTGTACCCCCCCCCCCCCCCCCCCCCCACACACACACACACACACACACACACACACACACACACACACACAAACACACACACACACAGGAGCCACACGTATTGTATGCCGCGCGCGCGCGCATGCACTCACGCAAGCACGCAACACACACGGTTCTGTATTGCCACATATGTACGCACACACACACACACACACACACAGCAACACACATTACAGTATGGATATTACTCGTAAGAGTCAATGTCAGTCAGCTTCTTGTGTGTGTGTGTGTGAACAGTGCAATCATTACAGTTTGATATTACTCGTAAGAGTGTGTGTTCTGTCTGTGTGTGTGTGTGTGTGTGTGTGTGTGTGTGTGTGTGGGTGTGTGTGTGTGTGTGTGGGGGTGGGCAAGGACATGGGGGGGGGGGGGAGAGGAGGGGAAATGAGGAGAAACTATGCTTTGCGTGCAAATTAGACTCCGAACCGTACTGATAGGGTATATTTAGAGTAACATTATCAACGCTAACAGAATAAAAAAAAACATTTGGGGAAAGGGGAAGGTGAAGGGGGGGGGGGGGGGGGGGGGGGGGGGGGGGGCTAAAGATGTCTTCCGACTGGATGAGATTTTAAAAAAACAGCCTACTGTGCCAGGCGCGCACGCGCGCGCGCACACACACGCACACGCAAACACACAGACACACACACACACACACACATACGCACACATACGCACACACACACACACACACACACACACACACACACACACACACACACACACACACACACACACACACACACGTCTGTTTTACATTACCGAAAAGCGAAAAACACGCTGACGTTAAACACACACACACACACACACACACACACACACACACACACACACACACACACACACACACACACACACACTGGGCCTAGATCGCAGCCGAGAGTGGAGTTGTTCTGTTGATTCATTGAAAGCCTGCCTGCAAGACAGAGCATACCACGGTGCGCAGTGTACATACAAGACAGAACATAGCACAGTGCGCAGTGTACATACAAGACAGAACATAGCACGGTTCCCGGTGTACATACAAGACAGAACATAGCACGGTTCCCGGTGTACATACAAGACATAACATAGCACAGTGCGCAGTGTACATACAAGACAGAACATAGCACGGTTCCCGGTGTACATACAAGACAGAACATAGCACAGTGCGCAGTGTACATACAAGACAAGAACATAGCACAGTGCGCAGTGTACATACAAGACAGAACAGAGCACGGTTCCCAGTGTACATACAAGACAGAACATAGCACAGCACAGTGCGCAGTGTACATACAAGACATAACATAGCACAGTGCGCAGTGTACATACAAAACAGAACATAGCACAGTGCGCAGTGTACATACAAGACAGAACATAGCACGGTGCGCAGTGTACATACAAGACAGAACATAGCACGGTGCGCAGTGTACATACAAGAAGACATAGCACGGTGCGCAGTGCACGTACGTACAGTGTACATAGAACATAGCACGGTGCGCAGTGTACATACAAGACAGAACATAGCACGGTGCGCAGTGTACATACAAGACAGAACATAGCACGGTGCGCAGTGTACATACATACACACGTACAGCTCAAATTATGGCGTGCTGCTGTGAAGCGTCTCCCACTCTCCTCACCCCCTCCTCCTCTTCCCATCCGTCTTTCGCTTTGAACCCCAATGTTTGGGGGAAATATGAAAAGCGTTGCCTGCCCCTCCCCGTCTTCGCTTTACTCTCTCTCTCTTTCTCTCTCTGTCTCTGTCCTCTGTCTCTCTCTCTCTCTCTCTCTCTCTCTCTCTCTCTCTCTCTCTCTCTCTCTCTCTCTCTCTCTCTCTCTCTCTCTCTCTCTCTCTCTCTCTCTCTCCATCCGTCTGTCTGTCCGTCTGACTGTCTCTCTCGCTTGTCTGTCTCTTTGTTGTCTGTCTGTCTCTCTCTGTCTCTCTCTCTCTCTCTCTCTCTCTCTCTCTCTCTCTCTCTCTCTCTCTCTCTCTCTCTCTCTCTCTCCTCTGTTTCTTTTTATATGTTGCCTCTGAAGTGTCTTCTTTACGGTGATGGAGGGGATGTTTAGCGTAAATCGTCACATCTTCTATGACCTTGTTTGAAGTCTGCTTTCCCCTCCCTTCCCCTCCTCCCCCCCCCCCCCCCCCCCGTCCCGTCTCTGCTAACCCCCATTCTAACCCCCAACCCCCACTATTCCCCCCGCCTCCAGCTTTATTTTGTAGGGCCTAAATGCGCTTTACCCCCAGCTCACTAGCAACAACAATAATATTGTTGTTGTTAAACTGACGTGAACTGTTTACAGCTAGGAACTTGGGCTAGAATCTAAGAAAAGGAACTTCGTAAGAGAACGTGTTCTGTGTGGAAGGGGGAGAAAAAAAAAACTTAGAAAACTTTGCCTGTAAAAAGGGACGTTTTAAGAGAACGTTGTTTCAATTATAAAGAACAGAAGCTTTGTGAGGGAACTTCTGGGTGTAGGAATAGAAAGTTTGTATCGATGTCTCCCACTGGGCGTCGTCAGCAGCGTTCGTGTGGAGTTATGGCCGTGTGTTGATTTCATCCCGGGAGCAAGAGTTACCGTACTTGTTCGTTATTTACTTCACTGTTTCCCGACCTCGTTTCAGATTTCATTTTTTTTTTTTTTTTTTTTTTACGGAGGGAACGGTTGCAATAAGAAAAGGAAATTTATGTCAGACCATTGGATATAACAAAAAAAAAAAAAAAATGAAAGACAACACTGCATTAGAGGAAAGGAAACTTGAGAACCTAGGAAGTTAATGAACAAGAAAGAAAAAAAACAACAAAATTTGGCTGTAAGGAATGGAACATTGGTTATAAGAAAAGTGAATCTGTATGAGAACGTCATTAGCATTAAGAAAAGAACATTAATATGAGAACATTGACTATGACAAAGAGGCATCGATCTATATGAGAACACTGCTTAAGAAAAGGAAATTGGTTAAAAAAAAAAATTTTTTTTTAAATGTTAGGAGGATTTTTGTTGTTGCTGTAGTTTTTAAACTTTGGGCTGTAGAAACAAAAGAACTCTGTGACTAAATTTTCACTGAAAGAAAAAGGGACTTCATAGGAAAACCTCAGCTACAAGACTGGAAGCGTAACTGGAAGGTGACTTTAAGAAAGAAAGCTTTCTTGTTGAAAAACGCCAATCCCTTACTTTATAAGAGAGTAGTGCCTGTCATAAAACGAAATGTACAAGACGGTGTGAGGTTTCTAAAAACAAAAACCACACAGTGGCAAACTGCTAAGGTGGTAACATTTTTTTCCCAAGAAAAAAACGTAGCAAGTTTTTCTCTATTGTTATATCTGATTTTTTTTTTTTTTTTTTTTTTTTTGATGACACTGCGAGCTCTAACAGTGGTCCTACAAATAATCACACAACAGTGAAAGTTTTCAAATAACACTTGCTGTCTCTTCCACCAAACATAAATAATTATATAAAGGAATAAATGAAAATAACAGATCAAACAAAAAATGAACTAAAAACAAACAAAAACAAAATCTTCTCACGTTTAACCGCTAGCATACTGGATATCTTTAAAATAACAATTTCAACATTGGTTGTTGTTGCTGTTGTTATTGTTGATTATGTAAAGGCACTGGCTGCGTAACCACAAGGGAAGAGAAGATAATCTCTTGACGGGGAACGAAGCTCAGCGAATAAGTCCGAAACTTCTTTTCATCAGACAATTATCTCCCCTAGTTTGGACGTGTGAAGAAAGACGCAGCCGAAGGTGCCAGCGGGCCACATAACAGAGGAGAAGTACTGTCCTTTCCCAAACTGCCCAGCCGGCTGGCAGCAATCAATTTGATGCTGACTGAGTGAGCCACTTCCACCAGTCGTTTATTTTCTCTGTTCAACGGCTGTGCAGTCACTACACTCACTGCCTGGCAAGTCAATGTCTCTAGCACTGTAGCAGCAAGCGTTGCGGCCAGCCCTTGATGGTCGGCTGACTTGTGAAGAAACATGATTTGAACAAGAAACATTTGAAAGGGCTTCTTACCTTTAGAAAAAAAAAAGGATAAACCCGTAGACTACTAAAACACCCGTCATATGCAGTCTGGGCGATTTTATTTTAGAGATTGGAATTTAAAAAAAAAAAAAAAAAGGAGAAAAAAAAAGATAAAAACAACCCCGACCTTTTTCTCTCCATTTCGTTTTTTTTCTTTCTTTTTTTTTCTTTTTTTTTTTCTGAAAAGAGTCGGGCATGTGAACATGCCTCCAGGGTTTTGTTTTTCTGGATATCACCCTAGAGCTTTTTTTGTTTGTTTGTTTGTTTGTGTTGCTTTGCTTTGTTTTTTTAGCTTTTTTCTTTCTTTCATTCTTTCTTCCCCTTTTTGTGTTTTTGTTTTGTTTTTTTTTTTTTGTTTCTTTTCTTTCTGTTTATATTTTTGTTTTTAGCTTTTTCTTTCTTTCGTTTATTATGTTTTTTGTTTCTTCCTTTGTGTGTGTGTGTGTGTGTGTGTGTGTGTGTGTGTGTGTGTGTGTGTGTGTGTGTGTTTGCTCCGGATGGGTAGAAATGAGAGGGGGAAGGGATTTATTATGCCGTGTGATTTGGACACTGTCCGTATCCAACAAGGCTCGCCTGGTAAAAGGGAGGGTAGCTGGGTTGTTCCAGTGTCGTTCGGCTGGTTCCTGGCTGGAACTGGCTGATCGATGGGCTGTGTAGGACATCCATTGAGGATTGCTTGGGGGCTGGGGCTGATGTGTGCTGACATCCATTGAGGATTGCTGGGGGCTGGTGTGCTGACATCCATTGAGGATTGCTGGGGGCTGGTGTGCTGACATCCAGTGAGGAGTGCTGGGGGCTGGTGTGTGCTGACATCCATTGAGGATTGCTGGGGGCTGGTGTGCTGCCATCCATTGAGGATTGCTGGGGGCTGGGGCTGGTGTGTGCTGACATCCATTGAGGATGGCTGGGGCTGGTGTGGTGTGCTGACATCCATTGAGGATGGCTGGGGCTGGTGTGCTGACATCCATTGAGGATTGCTGGGGCTGGTGTGCTGACATCCATTGAAGATTGCTGGGGGCTGGTGTGCTGACATCCATTGAGGATTGCTGGGGCTGGTGTGCTGACATCCATTGAGGATTGCTGGGGGCTGGTGTGTGCTGACATCCATGAGGATTGCTGGGGGCTGGGGCTGGTGTGCTGACATCCATTGAGGATTGCTGGGGGCTGGTGTGCTGACATCCATTGAGGATTGCTGGGGGCTGGTGTGCTGACATCCATTGAGGATTGCTGCTGGGGGCTGGTGTGTGCTGACATCCATTGAGAATTGCTGGGGGCTGGGGCTGGTGTGCTGACATTGAGGATTGCTGCTGGGGCTGGTGTGCTGACATCCATTGAGGATTGCTGGGGGCTGGGGCTGTGTGCTGACATCCTTGAGGATTGCTGGGGGCTGGGGCTGGTGTGTGCTGACATCCATTGAGGATTGCTGGGGGGGCTGGTGTGCTGACATCCATTGAGGATTGCTGGGGGGGTGTGTGTGTGCTGACATCCACTGAGGATGCTGGGGGCTGGGGCTGTGTGCTGACATCCATTGAGGATTGCTGGGGCTGGTGTGCTGACATCCATTGAGGATTGCTGGGGGCTGGTGTGCTGAAATCCATTGAGGATTGCTGGGGGCTGGGGCTGGTGTGCTGACATCCACTGAGGATTGCTGGGGGCTGGTGTGCTGACATCCATTGAGGATTGCTGGGGGCTGGTGTGCTGACATCCACTGAGGATTGCTGGGGGCTGGTGTGCTGACATCCATTGGGGATTGCTGGGGGCTGGTGTGCTGACATCCACTGAGGATTGCTGGGGGCTGGTGTGCTGACATCCATTGAGGATTGCTGGGGCTGGTGTGCTGACATCCATTGAGGATGCTGCTGGGGCTGGTGTGGTGTGCTGACATCCATTGAGGATTGCTGGGGGCTGGGTGTGCTGACATCCATTGAGGAGTGCTGGGGGCTGGGGCTGGTGTGCTGACATCCATTGAGGATTGCTGGGGGCTGGGGCTGGTGTGCTGACATCCATTGAGGATTGCAGGGGGCTGGGGCTGGTGTGCTGACATCCATTGAGGATTGCTGGGGGCTGGTGCTGGTGTGCTGACATCCATTGAGGATTGCTGGGGGCTGGTGTGCTGACATCCACTGAGGATTGCTGGGGCTGGTGTGCTGACATCCATTGAGGATTGCTGGGGGCTAGGGCTGGTGTGCTGACTGACATCCATGAGGATTTCTGGGGGGGCTGTGTGCTGACATCCATTGAGGATTGCTGGGGCTGGGGCTGGTGTGCTGACATCCATTGAGGATTGCTGGGGCTGGTGTGCTGACATCCACTGAGGATTGCTGGGGGCTGGTGTGCTGACATCCACTGAGGATTGCTGGGGCTGGTGTGCTGACATCCACTGAGGATTTCTGGGGGGCTGGTGTGCTGACATCCACTGAGGATTGCTGGGGGCTGGGGCTGGTGTGCTGACATCCATTGAGGATTGCTGGGGCTGGGGCTGGTGTGCTGACATCCATTGAGGATTGCTGGGGGCTGGTGTGCTGACATCCATTGAGGATTGCTGGGGGCTGGTGTGCTGACATCCACTGAGGAGTGCTGGGGGCTGGTGTGCTGACATCCATTGAGGATTGCTGGGGGCTGGGTGTGCTGACATCCATTGAGGATTGCTGGGGGCTGGTGTGCTGACATCCACTGAGGAGTGCTGGGGGCTGGTGTGCTGACATCCTACTGAGGAGTGCTGGGGGGCTGGTGTGCTGACATCCACTGAGGATTGCTGGGGGCTGGTGTGCTGACATCCATTGAGGATTGCTGGGGGCTGGTGTGCTGAAATCCATTGAGGATTGCTGGGGGCTGGGGCTGGTGTGCTGACATCCATTGAGGATTGCTGGGGGTTTGGGCTGGTGTGCTGACATCAATTGAGAATTGCTGGGGGCTGGGGCTGGT
Organism: Conus betulinus; assembly: GCA_016801955.1. Lineage (NCBI taxonomy): Eukaryota > Metazoa > Mollusca > Gastropoda > Neogastropoda > Conidae > Conus > Conus betulinus. The sequence continues at coordinate 44,167 of JADBJO010005581.1, forward strand.
GTGCTGACATCCATTGAGGATTGCTGGGGGCTGGGGCTGGTGTGCTGACATCCATTGAGGATTGCTGGGGGCTGGGCTGGGGTGTGGTGTGCTGACATCCATTGAGGATTGCTGGGGGCTGGTGTGCTGACATCCACTGAGGATTGCTGGGGGCTAGGGCTGGTGTGTGCTGACATCCATTGAGGATTGCTGGGGGCTGGTGTGCTGACATCCACTGAGGATTGCTGGGGGCTAGGGCTGGTGTGCTGACATCCATTGAGGGTTGCTGGGGGCTGGGGCTGGTGTGCTGACATCCACTGAGGATTGCTCATGGTTCCTGCGCTGACGCCATTGAGGAACAGGCATCGTCTTTTTACTGCAATCCATCGAGAGGTGCTCATAGTTTGTGTGTATGTTGTCATTCACTGAGAGCTGATCATGGTTTGTGTGTAGTATGTTATTGAGGGCTGGTCATGGTTTGTGTGTAGTATGTCATTGAGGACTGATCACTGTGTGTGTGTGTAGTATGTCATTGAGGACTGCTGATGGTTTGTTTGTAGTATGCCATTGAGGACTGCTGATTGCTTGTGTGTAGTATGTCATTGAGGGCTGGTCATGTTTGTGTGTGTAGTATGTCATTGAGGACTGGTTATAGTGCGTGTGCAGTATGTCATTGAGGGCTGGTCATGGTTTGTGTGTAGTATGTCATTGAGGGCTGGTCATGGTTTGTGTGTAGTATGTCATTTAGGGCTGGTCATGGTTTGTGTGTAGTAGTATGAGGACTGGTTATAGTGCGTGTGCAGTATGTCATGAGGGCTTTGGTGTGTAGTATAGTATGTCATTGAGGACTGGTCA
>JADBJO010005581.1:55000-68424 GCA_016801955.1 Conus betulinus
TATATATATATACATATGTATGTTATATATATATATATTATATATATATATATATATGTGTGTATATATATATATATATGTGTGTGTGTGTGTGTGTGTATATATATATATATGTATATGTGTGTGTATTATATATATATATATAGAGAGAGAGAGAGGGAGGGAGGGAGGGGTAATCAGTTCGTCTGTCAGTCTGTCTGAATCTATCAATCGATCTAAGTACATGTTTTGTATCTATCAGTCTAAGTGTCTGTCTTTCAGTCTCTTTGTCCAGTGTTCCCAAAGACGAAAATATGAGCTTAAACGAAGCACAGCAGTTCCACTCTGAGGCAAAAAATATATAACTCTTTTCGTCCTTGTGACGTACTTTATCATCATTATTACTTGTTTTGCATGTTTCTTTTGTTGTTGTTTTTTTTTCCCCCAAATCGAAGGTGCTAGCCTGTTAGTCATGTCGCATTGCAAAATGCATAGCAGACGACACAACAGGGAAAAGCCAGAGTTATTTCCCTTTTCTGGCAGTGCGTGCGCACATAAGCAGTCTCGTGCCAAAATGTTGCACAAGTCTACAATCACACAGTGGTGTGAAAAAAAGAAAAAAGAAAAGAAAGAAAAACAAGGTTGAATGAGCTTGAGGGAGATGAGCAAATTGGTGAGGTGAGTGCACTGTCTGTACCGGCAGTTAAGGTCTTCTTCAATAAGTAAACCTACTGCTGACAAGTTTTGAAATGGCAACGTTCGGATGATCCATACCCCACCCACATCCCTGTCCCGCTTTTTATACCAACGTTGGAAGATGCCCCACCCCTCACCCCCCACCCCCCTCTCTCTTTCTTCCTCACCGCCTTTACAAAAGATCATCAATGATGATAATAATAATGATTCGTTGACCCTGATCTTTTGAAATCGGAAACCTGATTCTCAAACATCTTGGTCAGAGAGTCAGCTTGAGCACAGAATGTCACACGCAGTTGGAGCTCAGCTGTCTATTTGTTTGCCTGTTTATCTCTCTGTCTGTGTATCCCTCTGTCTGTCTATCTGTCTGTATGTATCTTTATCTATCTGTCCATCCAAATATCCACCCATCTGCCTATCTTTCTGCCTGCCTGTCTGTGTGTCTCATCTGCTAATCCGTCTGTCTCAGTATCTGTGTGTCAGTCTGTCGATCGAGCAAGCGAGCGATCTATCAGTTTGTCCGTCAGTCTGTATCTCTCAGTTTATCTCTGTGTCGGTCCGTCTATGTGTCTGCCTGTCTCACTGGCTGACTCGTTAACTTCAGTTTGATCTAGCTTCAGTCTACCCATGCATCGTGATATATTATGTGCCTGTCAGTCTGCCTGTCTGTGGCTCTCTTGCCTGTGGCTGGCTGGTTGGCTGGCTGGCTGTTTTTTTTTTCTGTCTACAAATGTACGTGTCTCTCTCTTCTTCTCTTGCTCCTCTATCCTCCCTCCCTCCCTCCCTCCATCTCTCTCTCCCTCTCGCTCTCTCTCCCTCTCGCTCCCTCTATCTCTCTCCTCTCCTCTTCCTCCCCTCTCCAATTCTCTCCATCGCCTCCCCCTCCTCTCCGTCCGCCATCTCTCTCTCTCTCCATCTCCTCCTCTCCTCTCACATCTCTCCTCTCGTCCTCCTCCTCCCTCTCCTCGCTCTCCTCCTCCCATCGGCCCCCCTCTCGCTCCCTCTCTCAATCTTCCTCTCCTCTCTCTACTGCCTCCCTCTGTTCCCCTGCCTGTGAGTGGTCTGTCCTGTCTCTCTTTCTCCTCCCTCCCTCTCCCCCCCCAAGAACCACTCTCTCTCTTCCCTCTCCCTCTCCCCCCCCCCTCCCTCTCTCTGTCATCGGGCTCATCTCTCCCTCCCCTCCCTATCCCCTCCCTCCTCTCTCTCTCTCGTTCCTTCTCCTTCGCTTGTTCTCTCTTCCCTCCCGCTCTCTTCCCTGGTCTGTCGCTCTCCTCTCTCACTCTCACCTTTACCTATACCCTGTCTACCTCATCCCACCCCATTGTCTCTCCCTCCTCCCCCCTCTCGTCTCTCCCTCTCTCTCCTCCTCCGGCGCCCCGCCCTCACGCGTCCGAGCCCTCTCCTCTCTCTCGCCTCCTCCTCTCTCTTCTCAGCGGTCTCTCTCTCTCTCTTGTCTCTCTCTTGCGTGTTTGTCTTCTGCTGTCTCTCCCTTGTTCCCCCCCCATTTCCCCCCTCTTCCCACCCCACCCCACTCTCTGGCTCTCTCTCCGTATCTCTGTCTCTCCTGTCCCCTGCTCGTCCCTGCCTGTCGATTTTGCTGTCCTTTCTGTCTCTCTCCTCGCTCTCTTCTCCTTTCTCCTCTGTCTCTCTCTCTCTAATCCTCTCCGCATCCTCCTCCTCTCCCCTCCCCCTCCCCCTCCTCCCCTTTCCTCCCTCCCTCCCTCCCCCCCCCCCCACCCCAAACCCTCTCTCCTTCCCACTACCACCTCCTCTTCCTCTCTCGCCTCTCCTCTCCATCTCCTCCTCTCCTCTCCTCTCCCTCCTCCCTCTTTCCCTGTCTCTGGTCACTCTCCTCTCTTACTTACTCACAACGACCCTGCTGGCTAACACACAAGCCACTGTGCCTCTCTGCTGTCCCTCTTCCTCTGTGTGCCCCTCTCTCGTGCCTCAACCCATACACTCTCTCGTTCTCTCCTCGCTGCACTCTCTTCCTCCCTCTCCCTCGTCCCGGCTCTCCCTGTCTCTGTCTCTCCCTCCCTCTCGCATCTCTCGCTGCCTCTCGTCTCTCTCTGAATGTCTCTGTCCTGCCCCTGTCCCCCTCTCTCTCTCTCTCTCTCTCCTCCTCTCTCTCTCTCTCTCTCTCTCCCTCTCCCCTCTCCCTCCCTCTCTCCTCCGCTCCTCTGTCTCTCTCTGTGCCACATCACCAACACTCTCCCTATATCACACACAACTCTCGTCCCCCCTGGCTCTTTCTCCCCCCGTCTCCTCGTCTCCTCTCTCTCTCCTCTCTTTCTCTCTTCTTCTCTCTGCGTGTATCATCCTGGAACATAGTCCTTCCAGGGGTTGGTGTTTTCCCTTCTTCTCTGTTCTGCCCAACTACTCCGTTCTTATTCCTTTTCTGGAGAAGGCATGCAAAAGGTTGGGGGTGTGCGATGGGGTTAGTGGGGTGGGGCAGGAATGGAGGATGGATGTAGGAAAGGTAGGAAGAGGAGCGGTTTACAAACACAATCAGCACACCGTACGTGATCCACCAGTCCGGCAGGACGGCGCTTTCCCCTCGAGTGGAAAATTAAAGAAAAGGAAAGAACAAATGGGGAAAATATATCTTCGATCTTCGTATCTGGTGTGATGGGGGGTAGGGGAACGAGAGGGAAAGAATACACAGAGTCCCGAGAGGAGAGATAGAGGGTTGGAGTAGACTATTAGCGTGGTGAGAACAGCAGACCAACAGACAGACAGTAGCAGTAAACACTGAGAGAGACTGACAGACCAAAGCACGTTCGGGGAGCAGACGGTAGAGATAAAGTCTATGAGATATAGAGAGAGCGAGAGAGATATATAGAGAGATAGAGAGAGAGAGAGAGAAAACCTTTTTTACTTTTCCTCTGGAGGATACTCAGGGAGGGAGAGAGAGTTTTTATTTAGTATTGTGTGTGTGTTTGTGTGTGTGTGTGGTGTGTGGGTGTGTGTTGTGTGTGTGTGTGTGTGTGTGACGGATTCAAGGTGATGAGACTTTTGCCTCTCTCTCTCCTCTTTCCTCATTTCTCTTTCCTTTCTTGGTGTCTCATCTGCTGTCTCGTTCTGTCAGATTATTCCCTGTCGTACCTAAGATGGCCGAAGATCACAACAGCACCAAACAACCAACGAAAAGAAGCAAACTGATTCAGTGTAACGCAGTCGAGAACCTGATCAAATCAAAGAATCCCTGTACGTGGGGGTGGGGGGTTGGGGGTGGGGGTGGGGAGAAAAGAAAAAGCCTATGCATCTCTCTGATCGTGTGTGTCGCAAGAGAGAGAGTTTCCTCGCCTTCTATTTCCTCGCGCTTTGTCCTCTCTCTTTATATTGCCTCTTTCTCTTGTCCTGCCACTCTTCTGTCCTGTTTTGTCTGTCTTTTCCCTCCTTTCTTTCTGTATTTCCCCGCTTTGTATAATTTTGTCTCCTGTTCTTTTTGTCTGTCTCTGTCTCTCTCCTCTCCCTTCTGTATCTGTCACTCCTCTCTTCTCTCTCGCTCTCTCTCTCCTCTGGTCCTCCCTCTCGTCTGTCCTCTCTCTCTCTTGCTCTGTCTCTCCTCTCCTCTCTGTCGCTCCCGTTCTGTCTTTCCCTCTGTCTCTCTGTCCCTGTTCTGTCCTCTCTCCTTCTCCTCTCTCCTCTCTATCTCTCCCCTCTCTGTGTCTCTGCCCGCCTCCCCCCCTCTCTCTCTCAGTCGCTCTCTTCTCTCTCGTTCCGCCCTCCCACTCCCTCGTCTCTCGCCAAGTGCCGGATGAAAAAAATACATAAATTTGCTTATTTATACTCTAGGGGGAAAAGATTATCAAGAGTCCCTCTCGCATCGCCCTCTCTCTCTCTCCTCCCCGCTCTCTCCGCGCTCTCCCCTCCCCTCTCTCTCGTCCTCTCCTCCCGGGTCTCCTCCCCGTCTCTCGTCTCTCTCGTCTCCTCTTTCTCTCTTCTCGTCTCTCTCTCTTTCTCTCTCTAACTCTTTCTCCTCTCTCTCCTCTCTCTTCTTACTTTCTCCTCCTGTCAATTCCCTCTCCCTCCTCTCCTCTGTCTCTCGGTTCTTCCTCCCTTTCACGCCACCCCCCCCCCCCCCCCTCTCCTCCCTCTCTCCTCTCTCTCCATCCTCCTCTTTCTCCTCCCCCCCCGTCACCCTACTACTCTTCCCCCCCAACCTTTTCCCTCTCTCCTTTCCTCTTGTTCTTTCTGCTCTTTTTTTTATCACTATCCCTTTCCCGACCATCCCTTTTAAAGATGAATGTGGTGAACAAATACTGGTTGTCGGAAGAGGAGGGGAGGGGGGGGAGGGAGAGAGAGAAAGGGAGGGAAAAGGGTTGATGAGCGTGGGGGGAGGGGGACCGAAAGGGCGTAGAATTGGGTATCATATAACTACCTGTGAGGTGGGAGTGGGGGTCCGCAGGGGGCATGGAAGAACTCAGAGGGTGTGGGTGTGGTGAGGGAGGGGAGGGGGTGGGTATAGATAGGGTGTGGGTGGGTGAGAGAACGTGCTGGAGTGGAATTGAAGCAGGGCTGAAAAACTAGAGGCGTGAAAGCGAACAAACGACCTCTCTGAGAAACTCCACCACGTTTCCCACTTTTATCAGTCGTAGTGCCCCCCCCTGCCCCCTCCAACCATGTAAATCACCAACTACCCCCCTAACCCCCCCCCCCCCTCTCCCCCGTCCACCGCACTCACACACACCACAAGCACACACACACAACCACCACACATCACCCCACCACAACACAACACACTCTCATCTCCTCTCCTCTCGGTCCTCTGTCCTCTCTCTCTCCCTCTCCCTCTCTCCCTCTCCACCCCCGTCCTGCCTCGGCTCTCGGCCCCCTGGTCCGCTCCGTTCCTTCTCTCCAAGTCTCAGCTCTCTCGTCCTTCTCTCTCACGACACACACCACACACACCACATCACACACACACACACACACAACACACAGCGCACCTTATCTCCCCACTCGTCCCACCTTTGACCCTTCACTTTCTGTACTTTCTATTCTCTCTATTTCTCTCCACCTCCTCCCCATTCCTACTCCCCCCCCCCCCCCCCGCCGTCCCCCCCCCGCGCCCCCGCCCCCCCCCCCCCCCCCTTCTCTTCCCCCCCCCCCCTCATCCCCCTAAAAAATCCCCCCCAATACCCAGTTTCCGACCCAAACCCTTTCTCGTCTGTGTCGCGCCCCCCTCATCGCCCTGCACCCCCCTCTCTCTCGCATCGCCCTCTTCCTCCATCGATCTATCTTCTATCTGTCTATCTTCTCTCTGGATCTACTATCTATCTATCTCATATTATTATAATGATTATTAAAGTCCCCTGAGGGAAGGACCGCACGATGTCGAAAATTTGGGGAAATTATTCAACGTGATTGTTGTTTGACTCTCTGGTTTGGATGTTTATAATATACTAATATGTAACAAGAGAAGAGAGAGAGGAGAGGAGTCATATAAATATTATAAATGTGTGGGTGTTGCTGCGCGCCGCGCCTGTGTGTTGTGTGTGTTTTGTGTGTGTGGTGTGGTGGTTGTGGTGTGTGTGTGTGTTGTTTGGTGTGTGTCTGTCTCTCCTGTTCCGTCTGTCTGTCAAGTATGTTCTTCCCTCTCTCCCTATCTCCCTCCTTCCTCCTCTCTCTGCCCTCCTCTGTCTCTCTCTGGTCTCTACTCTCGCCTCTCTCACCTCTCTCCTCGACTGTCTTTTGGTCTCGCTCGCGTCTCATCTATCTCCTCCTCTCCCTCCTCCCCTCTCGCTTCTCTCTCGCCCCTCTCTCACCTTTCTCTCGCGCTCCTCCCCCTCCCTCCCTCCCTTCTCCTCTCTCCGCTCGTCTCGCTACCCTCCCTCCCCCCTCCCAACAGGACAGAGCACTCGTCAGTTTGTTCCACTCTTTTTTTCGTTCCTCATCCTGTTTCTCTGGTACTACTGCTAGTCATCTGGGCCTTTACTTCTGGTAGCCGGCCTCCAAGACACTGGCAATGATTGTGTGCCAGGAAAGGTAAGGGGGGAAAGAAAAAAAAGAAAAGGAAGAACGAAGCACAACAACCCCAAGAAGCCCAGATGACGTCAGCGACGGATGCACACCACGTAGGGACGCTCTGCTCCGTGCTCCACTTTCCCGCCCGCCCACCATTGGCAACGCACGCGCGCGTGCGCGAATGCATGCGGGCACACACACACACACACACACACACCACGCACACACACCTACCCACGCGCGCGTGCACACACTTACATACGCGCGCGCGGGCGCGGGTACGCACGCATTAGCGTCTCGCTTACGCACGCACGCACACACACGCATGTACATGTACACACACACACACACAACACACACACACACACACACACACACACACACACACACACACACACACACACTTTCTCCACACACACGCCTTCTCTTTCTCTCGGTGTGCGTGCGTGCGTGCGTGCGTGCGTGCGTGTGTGTGTGTGTGTGTGTGTGTGTGTGTGTGTGTGTGTGTGTGTTGTGTGTGTGTGTGTGTGTGAGAGTGTTAGAGAGAGGGAGAGAGAGAGCTTCCGAGATTTACTTTTTTTTCTACCCCCCCCGAATCCGTCGGTCTCTCGCAGAGAGAGGAGGGAGAGAGTTCTCTCTCTCTCTCTCTCTCTCTCTCTCTCTCTCTCTCGCTCTCCTCTCTCTCTCTCTCTCTCTCTCTCTCTCTCTCTCTCTCTCGCAAACCTTTCTTCTCTCCGTCTTTGTATGTGTGAAGTAAGTACATGAGAGAGACAGACAGACAGACAGACAGAGTCCGTTTGATGTTGTCTGAAGCAGTGTGGGGTTATTTTGAAGGGAAACTGGAGTGGTGTTATGGTATTAAAGGAAAGCTGTACAAATGTATCAGAAGTATCTATGATGTAGTAAAAGCAACAGTTCGATATGGTGCGAAAATTGACAAAAATGCATTGATTGTACAGCTGGATTAAGGCAGGGTGATGCATGCAGCATCCGATATCATTTTCTCTGTTTATTCATGAGCTGGCCATTGAAATCATCAATAATAGAAGACATGGTGCTAAATCTTTGTAGACGCGTTTGAATTTATTTATTCTATTATTAGCGGACGACGTAATCTTATTGTCTGAGACTGCAATAGGACTACAAACACAGTTAAAGAATCTATAGAGAGTTTCTGCTTCACTGCTTCACTTTAGTTAAAGGTTAATAGAATAAAAGCAATATCATTGTGTTTCGAAAGGCAGTTATTTTAAGTACACGGGGAAAGATGGTTTTACACAACATGCCTGTTGTCAATGTGTATAAGTATTTGGGAATAATTTTTCTCCACCCGCCTTAGTTTTGCTCTTGCAATCAAAGATCTTGCAAGTCGAGCAAAAAATGCGTTGCTTTGTATTATGAAGAAGTTGTACATCCTTAATAATAATAGTTTTGTTTTGTTTATGAAGTTGTTAGACTCTCAAAGTCAGCCTATGGTTCAATATCGGGCAGAGTTATGGGGATTAGACAAGGCAGCTATTCACCGTGGGATCATTCATTTTTATACTTTAAAGAAATTCGTAAGAGTAGACATGAGGACACCAAATGACCTTGTATACGGCGAAACTAACAGGTATCCTTCAGATGTGAAACTCAGCGGTGAGATGTGTTTGCTTTTGGTTTAAATTGTTACACAAATGGATCAGCAAAGAATTCCACGCAAAGCGATTGATATGTTACATGATTTAGATCTCAAAGGTAAAGTGAATTGGGTGACTCAAGTGCGAATTTGTCTGTTTTGAGTATGGGTTTGGGTGTGTTTGGTACAATCAATGTGTTGGAAATATTATTGACTTTATTCATACATTTCGCTAACGGTTATAGACTGTCGTTGGCAAAAATGGACAGAACATATTCAACCAGTAGTAGATTTGACATGTGTAGACATTTTTGTGATACGCATTCTTTGAAAACTGTATATCTCGTTGGATTTGAATCCACATTTGAATGTACATAACACACGATTCAGGCTTGGAATCTCAGAGTTAATGTGGATAGCTTTAGATACAGAACTGTCAACAGAAGTGTTTTAACTTGTCCATTGGGTGTAAAGATAGAAGCAGAAGAGAAGGAAGATACATTTTGTTTTTTGCTTCAAAATTCTCACGATGTACGACATTTTTCACTTTATAAGGCGTTAAAGTTTAGAGAACTCGCAATGTCTTAGTAATACGCGTTATGATATTACTATTGGTTTCTGCTTCTTTTTTTCTGGTTATGTATGGTTTACTGGTACTTGTTATGATGATTTTTTTTTTCCCTGTATGCATTCTTGCTCAGTTTGGTTAGTTTGTCGTCTTGATAGAGTGTTTTATATGGATTTCACTGACAGTGCCCCTTCACAAGGGGCCCGCGGCCTATTGTGAATAACTTTCATCCGACTTCTCTCCTCCTCTCATCTCAACGACCCTCTCTCGCTTCTCTCTCCTCCTCTCTCTCTCTCTCATCGGTCCAGCTCTTTCGCAAACATTTCTCCTCCTCCGTCTTGTAGTGTGAGTAAGTACACGAGAGAGCGACAGACTCTCCGAGAGAGCGAACAGACAGACGACAGACATAAGAGTCCGTTCCATCTCTTTTCAGCTGTTGTGGGCCTCCGGAGCTGAGGAGGGGTCTCCTTGGAGTCCTCTCCTCTCTATCTCTCTCTCTCCTCCTCTCTCTCTCGGAGGGAATCTGGTCGGAAATTACTCCCCTCGCGTGGTCCCCTCTCCTCTCTCTTAGGGGACCGGGCTCTCGTCCGGGTGGAGGAAGCGGGGGACCTTAGTAGGGGGTCGTTGTGGAGGAAAGGAGGGGGACGTATCGTCGGGGTCATGGTGGAGGAGAGGAGGGGGACTAGGACTCATGTGGAGGAAAGGAGGGGAACTTAGAGGGGTCGTGTGGAGGAGCGTAGGGGTACAGGACAAGAGACCGGGTGACGAGAGGAGGGAGTAGACGTTCAGTGAGAGACAGGGGGACCTAGAGGGGGGTCCGTTGTAGATGTAGTTGGACGTAAAGCGGTGGTGGGGTTATTTTGGAGGGTGAAGCTGGAGGTGAGGAGGGGTCAGGTGGAGGAAAGGGAGGGGGACGTAGGAGGGGTCGGGGTGGAGGAAAAGGAGGGGGACGTAGGAGGGTCGGGGTGGATGGAAAGGAGGGGGACGTAGGAGGGGTCGGGGTGGAGGAGTAGGGGGAAAGTAGGCAGGAGGGGGAGGAGAGGAGGGGGCGTCGGAGGGGTCAGGGTGAGGAAAGGAGGGGGACGGTAGGAGGGGTCGGGTGAGGAGAGGAGGGGGACGTAAGGAGGGGTCCGGTTGTGGAGGAGAGGAGGGGGACGTAGGAGGGGTCGGGTGGAGGAGGAGAGGAGGGGGACGTAGGAGGGGTCGGGGTGGGAGGAGAGGAGGGGGAAGTAGGAGGGGTCAGGGGTGGAGGAGAGGAGGGGACGTAGAGGAGGGGTTCGGGGGGTGGAGGAAAGGAGGGGGGGACGTAGGAGGGGTCGGGGTGGAGGAGAGGAGGGGGACGTAGGAGGGGGTCGGGGTGGAGGAGAGGAGGGGGACGTAGGAGGGGGTCGGGGTGGAGGAGAGGAGGGGGACGTAGGAGGGGTCGGGGTGGAGGAGAGGAGGGGGACGTAGGAGGGGGTCGGGGTGGAGGAGAGGAGGGGACGTAGGAGGGGGTCGGGGGGAGGAGAGGAGGGGGAACCGTAGGAGGGGTCGGGGGTGGAGGAGAGGAGGGGAGTAGGAGGGGGTCGGGGTGGAGGAGAGGAGGGGGACGTAGGAGGGGGGGGTCGGGGATGGAGAGAGAGGAGGGGGACGTAGGAGGGGTCGGGGTGGAGGAGAGGAGGGGACGTAGGAGGGTCGGGGTGAGGTCGGTAGGGAAGGGGAGGGAGGAATGGGGGGGTGAGGGCTAGCGGCCTCCCTGTAAACCCGCCTCCATGATCGGGTCGGTGTAAACAACACAGACTTGTTTGTGTTACGTGTGTTGTGTGTGTGTGTGTGTGTGTGTGTGGTGTGTGTGGTATGTGTATGTGTGTGTGTGTGTGTGTGGTGTGGTGTGTGTAGTTGGTGTGTGTGTGTGTGGTGTGTGTTGTTTGTGTGTGGTGTGTAAGCAAGCGCGCACGGCCGGTGTAAGAAGTGGTGGTGTTGGGGGGGGTGGGGGGGGGGGGGTGGGGGGGGGGGGGGGGGTGGGGGTGGGGTGGGGGGGGGGGGGGTGGGGCTGGGGGGGGAAGTGCCCTTGCAAGCACGAGGCAATGGGGGGGGGGGCAAAGGGGGGGGACGAGTGACTGGGTCAGTTGTGTGTTGAGCCAAATTTGGTTGTTTTTTGTGTGTTCAAGGGTGGTTAACCGGGTAGTGGTTACTAACACGGGGCATGAGTGCTGTTGAATGTGTTGTAAAAAAAAGGTCACGAACAGACTGTGAAAGGGTTGGGGTACATACAAGTTGTTGGGACCTGATGGTTTGTTGTGTTTTAGGGTTATTTTTACTGACCACATAGGGGTTCCCCACCTGTCCCAGCCATAACACCCCTAATGTGAAAGAGGACATACATTGTTGAGACTTGAGGTGGTTTCGGTGGTAGTGGTCCACACCTGCGCCGGCCACACCGCACGCCAGCACGCGCACGCACGCACGCCACGGCGCGTCACGCCGCTGCGCGTCGCGCGCGCACAACACACACACACACCACACACACACCCACACACACACGCACACACACACAGACCACGCACGCATGCACGCACGTACACACATGTACACACACACAACACACCACACCACACACACCCACACACACACACTATACATATACACACACGCACTCACGCACGCACGCACGCATACACCACACACACACTCACACACACGCACGCACGCACGCGCGCTCACCACACACCACACACACACACACACGCGGCTCGCGCGCGCGCGCGCGCGCGCCGCGAACGAAACCATACTATACGTTTCGAAAATCACCGCCTCCACACACCACACACCACACAAACACACACACACGAACAGACTACGTTCGAAAATCAGCAAGGGAAGTAATCCTCTATGACAGCGCGCTCGCGTTCAGGGGGGCGACAGTGATTCCGCCCAGTTTTCATGGGGGCAGATGCCGCTGGTGGCACGAACGCCCAAAGAAAACGTTGCCCGATCAGTCAGCTGCGAGAGAAGAGAGAAGGAGAGGAGGAGAGGGGGGAGTAGAGGGAGGGAGGGGAGGGGGAGGGAGGAGATATGAGGGAGACGAGGGAGAAGTGAGAGAGCGAGGGAAGGGAGGGAAGAGAGAGAGCCCTCACATGGGGCCCTGCAAGGGTGGCCCTGAGTGCGGACAGTGGCTTGTCATCCTGGCGTCCGCTTCTGAACAAAATGGTTCGTCTCCAGTTGATCTCATCGCCTCACCTGTGACCGAGAAAAAATATAACTCTGTTTGCATTAGAAAGGCAAGTTTTGTCTTCCCTTGATTCGTTTTCTTCTCTTTCGTTCTTGCCAGAACCGCAGGGTCGATCGTGTGACTATTCGTTTAGTCATACATTAACGACGCGCCGTACTATTGGCATGAAGAAAGGGGGACGGGGAGGTGGTGTGTGTGTGTGTGTGTGTGTGTGTGTGTGGAGGTGGGGGGGGGGGGGGAGACAAACCAACAGCAAAAACCAACAACAAAAGCGTGCTACCCGTATCTGAACTTTTCCATTTAAAGGCTATGTCATTGTCACCAGCAATGATAGCGACGAACAGGACTCGTGAACGAGAAACTTTGTTAAAGCCCAGGAAGAAATGATGGCTGATCTAGAGGTGTGTAGTGTGTGTGTGTGTGTGTGTGTGTGTGGGTGTGTGTGTGTGTGCGTGCGTGCGTGCGTGCGTGGGCGTGCGTGCGTGCGTGCGTGTGTGTGTGTTTGTGTATGTTGGTGTGCGTGCGTGCGTGTGTGTATTGGTGTGGTCTGTCTGCGTGTGTGTGTGTGTGTGTCCGTCTGTCTGTCCTGCCTGTCTATCTGTCTGTCTGTCTGTCTGTCTTTGCATGTGTGTCGTGTGTGTGTGTGTGTTTTTGGTGTGGTGTGTGGACACAGAGAGAGAGAGAGAGAGAGAGAGAGGAGAGAGAGAGAAGGGGGGGGGGGGGAGAAGGGGGAATTTACGGAGGGGTGTGGGATGGAAAGTGTGTGAAGGGGAGAATTGATAAATGCAAAGCATTCGCAAAACTGTTATAAGCAGATATTCTACGCTCTTTGAAAGACATTTTTGTCAAGCCAGTCTGTGAGTTTGCAATTAACTGCTGACGTCACAGATCCGAGTGGGCTTCAAAGCTGCACAATAGTGGAAAGAAATCCATAGAAAAACTTGGCCAGAAGAAGTACGCCTATAAATCAGGCTTATAACCTTTTGACGTTGGGTACTTCTTTTCTTCTTTTTTTCCTTTCCCCTTCTATCCCTCTCTCTCCCCTCCCCATCCTGTTCTAACCAGCTACTATTGATGGCAGGGTTTGTTTCTCAGCGCGCGCGCACGCGCATCCTCACAACACACCACACACACACACCCCAACCAACACACCACACACAATCTCTTTGTGTCCCTGAAAGTCTAGGATCAAACGTCCCTGGAACTCTCTCTCTCCTCTCTCTCTCTCTCTCTCTCTCTCTCTCTCTTCGGGCCAGTTTCGAGCTCTCTGCTAAAAATCCGTGCCCGCAGGTAAAGAAAGCGCTAATAAAAAACGAATCGCGCGAGTTTTTAAGACTAGGAGAACTAGACCTTAAAGGAGTGGAAAGACAATTGAAGGTCAGTGT
>JADBJO010005581.1:76450-81450 GCA_016801955.1 Conus betulinus
TCCTATCGCAAACGGGAAGCAAAACCGCAACGTGTGTAAAAGCAAATAAGGAAGTTTCGACAGAACTTCCGTTTTTATAAGTGTGTGTTTTGTTGGTTGCATTTACTCCGATTTAGCCACAGAAAAGGGTGTTCGAATCACTTCTAAATCAAGACCTAATGAATTCGACGTCGGATTTTTGCTGTTAAACGTTTCGTTTTGTTTTTTCGTGCCCGTTTGTGGTGGTGGTTGCTGGTCAAGCCGACGTTACTTGGGGGAGAAGGAGGGAAGAGCGATGGTGAGGTGAGGCAGGGGGAGGGGGGGGGGGAGGTTGTTAAGTTTGCATCCTCGTCTCTAGAAGAACATTCAGCAAGCATCTTGCGCTGAATTTGATGAGAGAAGGGATTGCTCGTTCTTCCTTTTTTCGTTGTCCTGAGTGTTTATCTGGCCTGAAGATGAAATAAGAGGTCGAAACGCGTCGTGTTTTATCTTTGTTATTCGTTTCTCCGTGTTTGACGGATATAGTACTTATTTTTAATTTTTTTTTAAAGATTTGAAGAACAATTAGAGATTGTTGGCAGAACAAAAACCAGCAAAGCGGGCGACAACTCTGCTTCATTTGATACGTAGACATGGTCCTGGAGTCCCAAAGTCCGAGCTGACCGTCACGTGCCTCACCAGGTACATGAACAGCAAACACGCGCGCATACACGTGGATAACACACGTGACGGCTGCCCATTACTGTTATTATTACTGTTATTCTTCGAGGCAGCAGATGGGGGAAAACACCAGAAGAGCGTGAGAAAGGACGGTGTACATGTCCCAGACAGAACCGAAAATAAATCAGATCCGTGAGGTGAGGCACTCGGAAAACGATAAGAATTCTGTGGAGAAGAAACAAAAAACAGATGTGTGTGGAGTGTGTGTGTGTGTGGTGGTGGGGGGGGGGGGGGGGGGGGGGGGGGGGGGGGGGGGGGGGGGTATACCGCACGCGAACTTTGCAGTGGTATTGGTAGACACGATATGGAAACGAAATCCGTGTTGTTGTCCAGTAGGCATGCCATGCAAGCTTTGTGGCCCAATCCCAAAAAAGCTGACAATTCTGGACGAATCTCAGACCTCGACGTTATACTGATACTCACGCATGAAAGAAAAATGAAAACAACAAAAACCCCAAAACAAAACAAAACAAAACAAAACCCGGAGGTCAAATACACACAGGCGAAGTATAAACAATTTAGCGTCTAATTCAGGCTTCTTTCCCCGTAAAAATCCACTTCATCATATACGAACAAGATAAAAGTGTTCTTACGGAAATCTTTTCGAAATCCTGGTCAGCCGTTGTCTTGCGTTCTCATGCACCCAAAACACCAAAATAAAAATAGTAACACCATCTGGTTGGTTATATCATGTAAAACAGCAATCGTCTCTTGCAAGGCCTGTAAGGAAGGAGACATTTGAGCTGACCTAACACGTGTTGCACGTGTTGCACGAGCTGTTGGTGGTGGTGGTGGTGGTGACGCATAGTTTGCAGTTACACCCGGGCGACAGACGCGAGGGTGTGGTGAGGAGGGATTGCCGTGCGGACCCTTTTCTTAGACGGAGACTTCAACAGATGTCGCAGCTGGTCGGGCCGACTGCGGGTGTCAACAATGGGGGCTTTTGTTCATGGCACGTGTTGCGTTACGAGACCCTCTTCTGGAAGAGCTCGTGGTGGGGACAGGTTGAAAGGTTGAAGGACGCGGGGGGTGGAAGGGGGGAGGGGTGAGGTTGGAGGGAAGGGGAGCTCGGACCGGAATTCTGATTAAAGTGGTCTCTTTCTTGGAGAGTGCACGTGAATAAAAATGTAATACGTGGCAAGGGTGTATATGTGTTAATCTCAATCTCTCTCTCTCTCTCTCTCTCTCTCTCTCTCTGTCTGCATGTCAGTCTGTCTGTCTCTCTCTCTCTGTCTCTTGCTCTCTCTCTCTCTCTCTCTCTCTCTCTCTCTCTCTCTGTGTATGAGAGAGTATGTGTGCGCGTGTGCATGCATGCATGCATATGTGTGTGTGTGAAAGAGAGAAACAGAGACAGTGCCAAGCACTGTCGATGCACTTCACTGTTCGAACATCAATATAAATGGAGTATGCGCCTCCCCCAGTCTCCCCCCTGCTCCCCGTCTCCTCCTTCCTTCCTCCAACCTTGCACCTCCACCCCCTCCACTCTCTTCCCTCCCCTCACTCCACTACTCCACATGGGTTTATTAAGTCACATCATTGCCTGTGAATAAACCACAGCCTGTCGTTCTTGAAGCAGCTTGGGGTGGGGGGGGGAGGGGAGGAGGGAGGAGACGAGGGTAGGGAAGGGCGCGAGGGCGGGGGGAGGGGGCACGCGCGCGCACATACAAACACACACACACATATGCACGCGTGCGCGCGCACATACACACACGCTCACTCACTCACTCACTCACTCACTCACCACCTACTCACTCACGCATGCCCGCATGCACACACACACACACACACACACACACACACACACTCACAAACACACACACACACACACACACTCACACACACACTCATTTCACTCACTCACGCACACACGCGCACGCACATGCACACACACACACACACACACACACACACACCACATGTAGATGAGACCCTTCGACCTAGCCAGATGCACTTAATACTTTATATGTGGAGTTCAGCAGTGGGTACAAACTGAGACAAGGAATAGAAAAGCGATCAATTCTCCCACGCGGGATCCGTTTTCCATGGCACGCTGATCCTTCCCCCCTTCCCACACCCCTCACATCCTTCTCCTCAGTCCACTCCCCGTCGTCCGGTCTCCCCCACCCCCCCCTATCCATCTTCACTCGCCTTTCGTCTCTGACGCTTCATTTCCGCCAATAAACTCCACCGTCTCGCTTCCCTCCCTTTCTTGGGAGTCCTTGTTGGCTCAGAGGTAGAGCTCCGACTTCGCGGTCATTTGGAGGCTGCGAGTTCGAACCTCGCTGGCGCCCAGCAGAAAAGAAAAACAACAACAGTTCAAACAAACAAACAAACTTGCCACTTGAAGTGTTCATCTTAGAGATGGTTGTCGTTCTTTAAGAAAAAAAGTTCCGCACGAAATTTGAAGACAACATTGATATAGTTCCATTCTACCCCCGAGTCGGGATTTCCTGTTCATTCCTCCCGTTTGAACAGCGCAGACATTTGACCTTGGAAGTCGTGTGTGATCCGTCCACATTTCCTGACGATCTTCACCTTGTTTTAAGATTCTGTTCTGAGATTGAACTTCAGCGATGTGACAACCTTGGAAAGTGTAGAGTTGAATACCCCCCCCCCCCCCCCCCCCCCCCCCTCCGTAGCATTAGATATATCCCTCCATCTCCCTTCCCTCTCCTTCAAGTACTCGCACATTCTCTCTCTCTCTCTCTCTCTCTCTCTCTCTCTCTCTCTCTCTCTCTCTCTCTCTCTCTCTCTCGTGTTACGCTTAACTGCTATTTCACATTAGGTGAGCGAGGACGTTTAAAACTTGAATATGCGTGACTCACCTTTTCATACCAGCTCAACTGCGACATAGAATTCATACACACTGGGGGGCGCGCGCGCACGCACACGTACACACACACACACACAGACACACACACACACACACACACACACACACACACACACCACACACACACACACACACACACACACACACACACACACACACACACACACACACACACACGTCAGAGGGAGACAGAGAGTGCGCGACTCACTCTTTTGTACCAGCTCGATTGTGACATTAAATTTTATTCACATTCACACACACACACACACACACACACACACACACACACACACACACACACACACACTCAGAGAGAGAGAGAGAGGGGGGGAGAGAGAGAGCATGGCTCATACCAGCTCAGTTGTGACATCGAATTCACACGCACACACACACACACACACACACACACACACACACACACACAGGAAAGAGAGAGAGAAGGGGTGGTGTTGGAGGATCAATAAAACCAGATCATTATGATCAGTAACTTTCTAAGGCGGTATAGAACAATCGCGATATGTTTTGTTTTAAGTGACGACATTTCGTCTCGTAGGGGCTGCGTGAAGCAGTCGACATCCTTGATCACGCTGTCGATATATTAGCGCAAGAAAAAGAAATAACATCCTAAGCTTTTTGGACTGTTGTCAACCGTATATCACGTGCTCCGGGCATTTGGCACGTGCACTTACCACCAGTCTGTGTGACCTCCGTGTTCCCCTGGCTGGTGAACTGCCCAGGTAACCAACCACACGCGCTGGCTGATACCATCCCAGCAGAACATCGCCCTTTTAGACCTACAGCCCTGACGACCACTTAGAAATGCCAACGACTACTGCTCCTGACGAGCCCCACAGAATGACCTACCGAAACTGCACCTGCCAACGACAAATTATTGACTGCTCCTACCGGGAATCTGCTATTACCGCTGCGAAAGGCCCGAAAGAAGAACGACGTGACAGGCGGGGGCCCCTTTAGGGGGATGACCTACAGGGGGGGGGGGCCCGAAACTGCACCTGCCAACGACAAAACGGATGTGCACGGGACATCTGGATTACCGCTGCGAAATGAGAAAAATCGTGCAGGCGGGGGGGAGGGGGGGGGGGGGGGGGGGGGGGGGGGGCAGAAGGGAACGGAGCAGAGGACAGATGGAGTGTTGAAGGGGGGGGGGGGGGAGGGGCTAGAGAACAGTAAAGCTGTGATGGAAATGGTGGCAAATGCGTCACACAGAGAGAGAGAGAGAGAGAGAGAGAATTCTGTTGAGAAAGGTGAGTGGCCCATCTTAATAACAACTCGGTTGGGGAATAAAGCCTACTCAGAATGTCAGAAACCTGAAAATTAGCGGAGAAATATCAGTTTCTGTTTCTCAACCGACGGCAGAACAGGTACATGCAGGTCTAAGTGTTTAAAACTTCGATGATTTTGTTTTTAAGACTTCAATATCTTTTAGAACCACATTGTAAAGACAAAA
>JADBJO010005581.1:86450-148950 GCA_016801955.1 Conus betulinus
TATTCCTGGACACAGTGACGTGGGCAATGAGTGTGATTTATTCTTGGACACAGTGACGTGGCCAATAAGTGTGATTTATTCCTGGACACAGTGACGTGGGCAATGAGTGTGATTTATTCCTGGACACAGTGACGTGGGCAATGAGTGTGATTTATTCCTGGACACAGTGACGTGGGCAATGAGTGTGATTTATTCCTGGACACAGTGACGTGGGCAATAAGTGTGATTTATTCCTGGACACAGTGACGTGGGCAATGAGTGTGATTATTCCTGGACACAGTGACTGGTGGGCAATAAGTGTGATGTATTCCTGGACACAGTGACGTGGGCAATAAGTGTGATGTATTCCTGGACACAGTGACGTGGGCAATAAGTGTGTGATTTATTCCTGGACACAGTGACGTGGGCAAAAGTGTGATGTATTCCTGGACACAGTGACGTGGGCAATAAGTGTGATTTATTCCTGGACACAGTGACGTGGGCAATGAGTGTGATTTATTCCTGGACACAGTGACGTGGGCAATGAGTGTGATTTATTCCTGGACACAGTGACGTGGGCAATGGGTGTGATTTATTCCTGGACACAGTGACGTGGGCAATGAGTGTGATTTATTCCTGGACACAGTGACGTGGGCAATGGGTGTGATTTATTCCTGGACACAGTGACGTGGGCAATGGAGTGTGATTTATTCCTGGACACAGTGACGTGGGCAATGGGTGTGATTTATTCCTGGACACAGTGACGTGGGCAATAAGTGTGATTTATTCTTGGACACAGTGACGTGGGCAATGAGTGTGATTTATTCCTGGACACAGTGACGTGGGCAATGGGTGTGATGTATTCCTGGACACAGTGACGTGGGCAATAAGTGTGATTTATTCCTGGACACAGTGACGTGGGCAATGAGTGTGATTTATTCCTGGACACAGTGACGTGGGCAATAAGTGTGATTTATTCCTGGACACAGTGACGTGGGCAATAAGTGTGATTTATTCCTGGACACAGTGACGTGGGCAATGAGTGTGATTTATTCCTGGACACAGTGACGTGGGCAATAAGTGTGATTTATTCCTGGACACAGTGACGTGGGCAATGAGTGTGATTTATTCTGGGACACAGTGACGTGGGCAATAAGTGTGATTTATTCTTGGACACAGTGACGTGGGCAATGGGTGTGATTTATTCTTGGACACAGTGACGTGGGCAATGAGTGTGATTTATTCCTGGACACAGTGACGTGGGCAATAAGTGTGATTTATTCCTGGACACAGTGACGTGGGCAATAAGTGTGATTTATTCCTGGACACAGTGACGTGGGCAATGAGTGTGATTGATATTCCTGGACACAGTGACGTGGGCAATGAGTGTGATTTATTCCTGGACACAGTGACGTGGGCAATGGGTGTGATGATTTATTCCTGGACACAGTGACGTGGGCAATGAGTGTGATTTATTCTTGGACACAGTGACGTGGGCAATAAGTGTGTGATTTATTCCTGGACACAGTGACGTGGGCAATGAGTGTGATTTATTCCTGGACACAGTGACGTGGGCAATGAGTGTGATTTATTCTTGGACACAGTGACGTGGGCAATGAGTGTGATTTATTCCTGGACACAGTGACGTGGGCAATGAGTGTGATTTATTCCTGGACACAGTGACGTGGGCAATGAGTGTGATTTATTCCTGGACACAGTGACGTGGGCAATGAGTGTGATTTATTCTTGGACACAGTGACGTGGGCAATGGGTGTGTGTGATTTATTCCTGGACACAGTGACGTGGGCAATAAGTGTGATTGATTCTGGACACAGTGACGTGGGCAATGGGTGTGATTTATTCTTGGACACAGTGACGTGGGCAATAAGTGTGATTTATTCCTGGACACAGTGACGTGGGCAATAAGTGTGATTTATTCTTGGACACAGTGACGTGGGCAATAAGTGTGATTTATTTCTGGACACAGTGACGTGGGCAATAAGGTGTGATTTATTCCTGGACACAGTGACGTGGGCCAATAAGTGTGATTTATTCCTGGACACAGTGACGTGGGCAATAAGTGTGATTTATTCCTGGACACAGTGACGTGGGCAATGAGTGTGATTTATTCCTGGACACAGTGACGTGGCCAATAAGTGTGATTTATTCCTGGACACAGTGACGTGGGCAATGAGTGTGATTTATTCCTGGACACAGTGACGTGGGCAATGAGTGTGATTTATTCCTGGACACAGTGACGTGGGCAATGGGTGTGATTTATTCTTGGACACAGTGACGTGGGCAATGGGTGTGATTTATTCCTGGACACAGTGACGTGGGCAATGGGTGTGATTTATTCCTGGACACAGTGACGTGGGCAATGGGTGTGATTTATTCCTGGACACAGTGACGTGGGCAATGAGTGTGATTTATTCTTGGACACAGTGACGTGGGCAATGGGTGATTTATTCTTGGACACAGTGACGTGGGCAATGGGTGTGATTTATTCTTGGACACAGTGACGTGGGCAATGGGTGTGATTTATTCTTGGACACAGTGACGTGGGCAATGGGTGTGATTTATTCTTGGACACAGTGACGTGGGCAATGGGTGTGATTTATTCTTGGACACAGTGACGTGGGCAATGAGTGTGATTTATTCTTGGACACAGTGACGTGGGCAATGGGTGTGATTTATTCTTGGACACAGTGACGTGGGCAATGAGTGTGATTTATTCTTGGACACAGTGACGTGGGCAATGGGTGTGATTTATTCTTGGACACAGTGACGTGGGCAATGAGTGTGATTTATTCTTGGACACAGTGACGTGGGCAATGAGTGTGATTTATTCTTGGACACACGACGAAAAAGCAGAAAGAGCACACAAAACCAAAGTGTGAAGTAACGCAAATTAATGAACGACACAAAACAAGACAAGAAATTTTCGGCAATAAGCCTTCCTCAGCGACAAAACAATGAAAACAGTACAGACATTAACATGCACAATACCCCCCTGTGAAGCCAAAGTGGTGAATGAAGTTGAAAGAGGGGCAGTGGGGAGAGAGGGTGAGTAGTGTTCGAGGAAGATGGCACGAGGAAAGAGAGGGTAGAATGAAGCGAGGAGGAGGAAAAGGAGAGAGAGAGAGAGAGAGACAGAGAGAGAGTGAGAGAAAGAGGGGAGGAGAGAGAGAGAGAGAGAGAGGGAGGGGAGAGAGAGAGGAGAGAGAGGACAGGGAGGGGAAGGAGAGGTGAGGGGGGGGGGGGGGGGGGTGTGTGATGTGTGTGTAGTGGGTGTGTTGCATATGAAAGAAATGAACAAGAGAGAACACAATAAATGAAATACAATATGCACCAAAAAGCATCGTAAATGACAATGGGGGGGGGGGGGGGGGGGGGGGGGGGGGGGGAGAAGGGGGTCAGCCGCCTAAAGCACCCGACCCAAGTCTGACCCTAGGGTAGGTTGCCCTACCCAAGCACCAAGGGGTGAGAGGGGTGAAAAAAACGGGAGAACCCCGAGAAAAAAAACCCTAGCCAGACGCAGCTAGGAGCTGCAGGGCTAGCCCCCCCCCCCCCCCCCCCCCCCCCCCCCCCCCCCCTGAAAAAAAAAACTTCTTGCGCACAGGCACACACACACACACACACACACACACACACACACACACACACACACACACACACACACACACACACACACACACACACACACACACACACACATACACACGCCAATACGCACACACACACACAAACACCACAGCACAAGCACACTCGTACCTATAAACACAAAACACACACACAAACAAACAAAAAAAACAAAAACCTTGGGGGGGGGGGGGGTACAATGGAGAGTAAAGAGAGTATGTACAAACAAGGCATACATTAAAACATTTGGGGTAAAGAATAGGGAGTAGGTGGGTGGTGCTATGGTGGCGCAACAGAAAAAGGCAAAAAAATAAGAGCATTAACAAAAAAGATAGATAAGAGGTCATGGATGAGAGGCGCTAACAACACTCCCAAGACCAACAAAAAAAAAACAAAAAAAAAAAAAAAAACAACGAAAAAAAACAAAACAAAAAAAAAAAAAAAAAAAAAAAGGGGGAGTGGGGGGGGGGGGGGGAGGGACGGGTGGGAGGGGAAGGGGTGGGGTGGGGAGGAGAAAGAAAGAAGAGAGAGAAAAAGAGAGGACCCGTATGAGGGCCCTAAAGGAGAGATACCTGGGGAGAAGTGCTACGGGGAGAGGAGGAGGAGGAAGAGAAGCCTCAGGAGGTCCCGTAGAAGGGTCCTACTAAGGGGACGACAAGAACAAAAGGGGGAGAGACAGGAAGTAAGTAAAGAGAAGGAACACACAAGAAGAAGGAGCCTACGGAGAGACTGAAGGGGGGGAAAAAGGACAAGGAGGAGGGAAGAGAGAGCGAGAGGGAAAGGGGGTAGGGGGTAGAAGGGGGGGGGAGTTCAAACGTTCTGCATCCACAATTACATTTATCCATCAGTGTGTGTGTGTGTGTGTGTGTGTGTGTGTGTGTGTGTGTTGTGCATTTTTACTGTAACAGACTTGATGAAACTGGGGGAAAAAAGACATCAAGGAGAGATGTTTATAAATGAACAATGTGTACAATGGTCTTTTTGCAATGGTGACTCATTACTGCTACAATACTCACTGTTTTCTCTCTCCTTCTCTCTCCTCCCCCCCCCCCCCCCCTCTCCTGTCTGTCCCCCTCTCTCTCTCTCTCTCTCTCTCTCTCTCTCTCTACCCCCCTCTCTCTCTCTCTCTCTCTCTCTCTCTGAGAGAGACTCCACCCCCCCCCCCCCTCTCTCACTCTCTCTTACTCTGTCTCTCTTTCTCTCGGTCACTCCACACCCCCCCCCTCTCCACCCTGTCTCTCTCTCTCTCTCTCTCTCTCTCTCTCCTCTCTCTCTCTCTCTCTCTCTCTCTCTCTAAGTCATGCAGAGTGTTTTTCCAGTCTTTTTTTTAATTTGTCTTTTTCCTTCTCCAATGGTTCAACTCTCTGCCTGGTTCCAGGCACTGCCCAAGACACACCACCACCACCACCACCACCACCACCACCAGCTCTCCCACTGGGCCCCCTCCCACCAGGGAAGGGGGTGAGGTGAAGAAGGACAGCAACGACGACAAGAACAAGGGCGATGACCGCACGGTGACCACCTCCCCAGGGATGGACGCTCCGCCCGCTGTGGACTCCAGGGTTCCAGCACCGCAGACAGGGAAGGACAACTCGACCTGCACGCGTATCCAGGACCTGGACAAGGAGAGGTAATTTTGGAGAAGAGTGCTCGGCCTTGGAGGACGAAAGCGTTCTGTTGAGAGTGTTATGCTACCTCCTAGCAGTGAGGGTTTTTTTTTCCTGTGTCTGTTTGTTTGTCTGTGTGTCAGCAAGATTATGCAAATACTTTTAAGTAAACTGATTTCAACCAAATCTTCATTCTCCTGAAGAAGAAGTTCTGTGAAGTGCAAATACTTAAGTTAACTGATTTCAACCAAACCTTTATTCTGCTAAAAGGAGTTCTGTGAAGTGCAAGTACTTTAGTAAACTGATTTCAGCCGAATCTTCATTCTCCTAAAAGGAGTTCTTTGCAGTGCAAATACTTCAGTTAACTGATTTCAGCCAAATCTTCATTATTCTGCCAAAGAAGAAGTTCTGTCCTCGGAAGATGAAGTACAGCACTGCCTTGTCTAAGTGGCGAGGGGGTCATGAAAGTCTGTTCATATGATGCTGCTCGCCCTGTGAAATGCATTTAGTGGTTGGCGCTTTGCTTATGGAAGCGCAACAGCCAAGAATAACCAGGAAACCCTTCTCCCTCCACCCTACTCACTCCCCCACCTTTCTTCCCTCCCCTTCTCCTCACGCCCTTCCTCACCTTTCTTTCTTTCTCCCTCCTTCCCACCCTGCCAACCGGGTATTCACAAGCGCCTGTCCACCTGAGGCCTGTAACTGTACAGCCCACAAATCGGGGAATCCTCAGTGTCTGATGGAGGCAAAGAGTGTGAGAATATGCACATACTGAGAGAGAGAGAGAGAGAGAGAGAGAGAGAGAGAGAGAGAGAGAGAGTGTATAGCACTGAGAGAGAGAGTACAGCCCACAAATCATGGAATCTTCTACTAATATCCAACTGAGGTGGAGAGAGAATACATGCACTGAGGAAGAGAGAGAGAGAGAGAGAGAGAGAGAGAGTACAGCACTGAGAGAGAAAGAGGGAGGGAGAGAGATAGAGAGAGTTAGTCATCACTCAGTCGGTCAGAGACGGAAAGACGGGGGGCAGGGCAGGGCGGGGAGGGGGGGGGGGGGGGCAATAAGGCAATAAGGTGGTTTGGTCCAGCTTGATGCATACACAAGCTAATTCTTATGCTAACTGCTAGAGTGCGTGGCATTATTTACATAATGACTCACATCCCAGATGCAAAGCATATGTTTTTTTTATCCTTTTTTAACCAGTGCCTCAGAAATGCTTCGGAATGTATTTACATAAATATCACCAATTAACTCAGAAGCTGTGAGGATGAAATTGCTTTGATAATTGCCGACTCAGAGGTACATGATAGGGGCTGATCACGCAGCCTCTTCCTACATGAAGGAAGATGATAAATAAAGCGATGACTGAAGCACTGAGGATGGCAGAATGAATGTTGATGCCACGTGTGTGAACATAATAGCAATGAGGGACAGTGAGGTGAAGAAAATGAGAATGAAAAAGCAAGGGAAGTAAGACCAAGAGAGTCGATTGTGATGTTGATATAAAGTGACGATGATGATGATGTTGACGATGATGTTGGCGGTGTTGATGATGATCGCTGTGATGATAATGTTGATGATGAAAATGATGGTGACAGTGATGAGGAGGATGCGTTTCAGGGGTGTTCGGGTGGTCATATTGGTGATGATAGTAATATTGATAATGACAGTGATGTTGATGGAGATAGTCATGATGCCGATGATGAAGACGATGATGACAGTTCTGTTGGTGATGTTGATGATGATGATGATGATGGATTTCACAGGTGTTTAGGTCAAGAATGTGTGGATTTTGATGATGGTGTTGTGGGTTGTGAGGCTGATGACAGTGATGTTGACGAAGGTGATAATAACGTCGATGTTTTAAGATGTTGACGAGGGGTGATGATATTGAAGAGAATAATGGGTTTGATTTTCTTAACGTTGATGATGACAACAACAACAACAGTGATGTAGACGATGACGACAATAAAGACTATGACAACAGTAATAATGGTGGTGGTGATAGTGGTGGTAGTGGTGATGATGAGGATGATAGACGACGACAGTGACGACGATGATGATGATGATGACAACGACGACGATGATGATGATGATGATGATGATTGATGATGATGATGATGATGATGATGATGATGATGATGATGGATTTCAGGGCTGTTCTGGTGAAGGCCACAGAAAAGGAGAGGAACAACAGAGATTGTGGTTTTACCGACAGCTGGAAAACATCACCAGCAAACTGAGTACACTTCCACTCACCTACACTGTGAGCTTCTCTCTCTCTCTCTCTCTCTCTCTCTCTCTCTCTCTCTCTCTCTCTCTCTCTCTCTCTCTCTCTCTCTCTCTCTCTCTCTCAATCGTATTCTCCCTCCCTCCTTCCTCCCTCCCTCCATCTCTCTCTCTGTCTCTCCTCCCCTCTCTCTCTCTCTTCTCTTCTCTCTCTCTCTCTCTCTCTCTCTCTCTCTCTCTCTCTCTCTCTCTCTCTCAGTATCAATCGTATTCATATTCTCCCTCCCTCTCTCCCCCTATCTCTCTCTCTTTCTGTCTCTGCCCTGTCTCTCTCTTTCACTTTTTTCTTCTGTCTCTTTCTGTCTGTCGCTCTCTCTCTCTCTCTCTCTCTCTCTCTCTCTCTCTCTCTCTCTCTCTCTCTCTCTCATTCATATTCTCCCCCACCTCCCTCTCTCTCCCTCCTTCGCTGTCTGTCTTAATACTGTTATGATTTCTGTACTTGTTATGAGCTGTAATGAATTTGATGAGGAGGGCGAGGTGGCTTGGAATTAGGAGGGTGGAACCAGTATGATATGTTCGTGTATGCATTGCACAGATGTGTTCATGTGTTTGTCTCATTGATGCATGTATTGGTTGATTTATCCATGATGTTGAACATCAGCTTTTACATGATATTAAGCAAAGCTGCAGCTTACAACAACAAAAATGTGCGACAGAATGTGTGTGTGTGTGTGTGTGTGTGTGTGTGTGTGTGTGTGTGTGTGTGTGTGTGTGTGTGTGTGTGCCTGCGTGCATGCGTGGTGTGTACGGTTATGGAAAATGTGTGTAACACTCTATGGGAATTATTCAAGCAAAATAACGTGTAACGTTCGGTGAGAATGATTCCAGCAAAATAATACGCAATGCTCTATGGAAATCATTAAAATCAAATAATGTGTAACGCTCAGTGGGGAAAGTATTTTTTTTAACCAATAGTAGTAGTAACGGCCTATTGGAAATCATTCAAACAAAATAGTATGTAACACTCAAAGGGAAAATCATACTAAATTATATGTAACTCTCCCTTTCTCTTCTTTAGTACGACTTGCGGAAGTAACGTCACTGTTGATGTATTTGTTACAGGAATCCAACATCCTATTTGGATGTGAGAATTGTTGAAACAAACAATGTGTAACGCCATATGGCAATTGTTCAAACAAAACAATGTCCAACACTCTATGCGAATTATTCTAACAAAATTATATGTCATGCTGTATGAAATTAAAAACAAAATAATATCCAACGCTCTGTGGGAAGTATTCAAACAAATAATATGTCATGCTGTTTAGGAATTATTCAAATAACAAGAAATGTAACGCTCAATGGGGAATTATTCAAATAAAATATGTTGTGGTCAATGAGAAATCATTGAAACAAAATAATGTGTAACGCTCAATGGAAAATAATTCAAACAAAATGATTTGTCTCAAAACATTAAAACAATATAAAACACTCTGTGGGAATCTTTCAAAAAAATAGTATCCAACGCTCTATATGAGAAATTATTCAAACAAGACAATATCAAACGCTCCATGGGAATTAACCAAAACTCTGTGGGAATTATTATTCAAACAAAATGATATAGAACGCGGAAAGGGAAAAAAAAAAAAAAATTTTTCAAAATCCAAAATCCAACACTCAAAGGGACATAACTCAAACAAAAACGACACGTAACTCCTCCTCTCTCTTCTTCAGTACGACCTGCAGACGGACATGACGCGCCGCCAGCTGGAGCAAGAGGCCAAGCAGGTTCAGGAGGAGATGACCAGCAAGTTGGGGGGGACCAAGCAGTCGTCGCTGAGGCAGGAAGCCAGGCTGCGACGCATCCGCGCCATTGAGGCGGAGATCATGATGCTGGAGCAGCAGGGGGTATGCGGTGTTGTGTGTGTGTGTGTGTGTGTGTTGTTTGTTTTTTTTTTTGTTGTTTTTTTTTAATCTTGGGGCGTCTGGATAGCTGGGAAGACAGGGGAGCGGATGACGGAGTGTTCGTTTGAAGATTGTGAATCCAGTTTCTAGAAATTTGTGTGTGTGTGTGTGTGTGTGTGTGTGTGTGTGTGTGTGTGTGTGTGTGTGTGTGTGTGTGTGTGTGTGTGTCTGTGTGTATTGATATTTTCTCGACAACAAGACTATCAGAATTAAAAGGATTTTTTTGTCTTGCTTACACAGCCACCGACCAACAACTCGCCGACTGAAGACAGCAAGGAAAATCCAGCTGTGGAGGTTACCAAGGCAACCAGCACTGAAGAGCAGACCACAGTGCCCAGAACGACGGACACGGTGACCGTGACCTCAGCGGGAGGTCAAGGTCGGATGGCGCCGGGCATGCCCGTAAACTCCTACGTGCCCAACTCCATGCGGGACGCCGCTGGCCCTTCCACAAAGGTGAGGGAAGAGAAGACACTGTGAGGTAATATCAATATAGATGATGATGATAGCAATAATGACGCTATGAGGTAATATCAGTATAGATGATAATGATAGCGATAATGACGCTATGAGGTAATATCAATATAGATGATAATGATAGCGATAATGACACTGTGAGGTAATATCAATATAGATGATGAATGATAGCGATAATGATGCTATGAGTTTATATCAATATAGATGATAATAATAGGGATAATGGTAGTAGAATGATTATGATAACAGGTATTGTCTGAAAAATGATAATAATAATAATAATAACGATAATGGTAGTAGAATGATTGTGATAATAGGTATTGTTTGAAAAAATGATGATAATGATGGCGATAAAAACAGTAGAATGATTATAACAACAGGTATTGTTTGAAAAGTGATAATCATCATCATGATGATAATGATTTATAATGGTGATGATTGTAATAACAACAACAACATAATTGGATAATGGTGATTGTAATAACAGCAACAACACCAATGATAATGATACTGCTACTACTACTACTTACTTCTACTACTAGTGCTGCTGCTGCTGATTATAGTAGTAGTGATGATGATGATATCATGATAAGAAGATAAAGGAAAACTATGTATAAATGTGTATAGCGCTATACCCAGAACAGATCCCTGGTGCAAAGCACTTCACAATCACAAAGAATAACGAAGGAAAAATAACACACACACACACACACACACACACACACACACACACACACACACACACACACAAAGATAACCTAAAGCAGTCGAAACATTAAAGTAACTGCTGATAACGATATATATTACACACCACGCAACACACACATTCAAATTGTTTAATCTAAAGCAGTTGAAAGTCATTTTAAGTAACTGCTGATAACGGTTTTATATTAATGTCAAACCACGGAACAACCAGATCCAAATTGTTTAATCTAAAGCAGCAGTTGAAAGTCATTTTTAAGTAAGTGTTGATAATGTTATGTATTAATGTTTAACCACGGAACAGCCAGGTTCGAACCATTCAATCGAAAGCAGTTGAAAGTCATGTTAAGTAACTGTTGATAATGTTATACATTAATGTTTGCTAACAAAGACCAGATTAACTGTTTATCACAATTGTTACCAGATTCGAACCGAGACTATCTGAAATGTTATAAATTCGTTTAAAGGGACCAATTCGAACCGTTGTATCTAACGCAATTGAAACTCACTTAAAGTAACTGTGGATAATGTTAAGTATTTATGTTTATCCATGCAACAGCTAGATTCGAACCATTTAATCTAAAGCAGTTGAAAGTCATTTTAAGTAACTGTTGATAATGTTATACATTAATGTTTAACCACGCCACCACCAGATTCGAACCATACAGTCTCGATAGGTCCGGAAAACCACTGATGATGGCATTGCTCCAGAATAAACTTGGGTGGGGTGTGTATACGGCTGAGCAGGTGGAATGGGCGGCAAGGGATATCACCATTGGAGAAAAGGGAGAGGAGGAAGGGGTCACTGAAGAAAGGCAGCTGAAAAAAAAAAAAAGATATCGTCGTCCATCATGAACGCATTAACTCTTTCAGACTGTGCCAACATGCTGCTCCAGAGTCAGGTCGACGACAACAGTGTGCATAGAATTTAAATTTGCAGTCCACGTAGGTGTCGACTTCTTTGGGGTCTTTGCCATTTTTGGCTGGTCATGTATTCCTTTATATTCCACCACAACAGCTTGTAAACTATAAATATAACAGAATGCTCACTTTTCGGTTTAAGACAATCGGCTCACAATCCATGCCACTTTTGGCTGGTCATGTATTCCTTTGTATTCCACCACAACAGCTTGTAAACTACAAATAATGCAGAATACTAACTTTTTCGATTTAAGAGAATCGGCTCACAATCCATGATTTTCTCCAAACACGTGGCGTTTAGCATAGCATAGCATAGCATATGGACTGGATGACACGGGAAACGACTGAATGAAGTGCCAGCTGGAAGCTCTTCAGTCAGCACTACCCAGGTAGGCAGCCCGTTGTGTAAACGAGTGTGGATTGTAAAGCACTAAGAACTTGGTCTCTAGCTGAGAATAGGTGCTACATAAGTATTTATTGTAATAATAAAAATAATAATAATAATAATAATATTAAAACATGAAAAGCCAGAAATTGAATGTGTGCAGTTTTGAATTAACAGCCAAACATGGTTCAGCGATCCAGAAGTGACAGTTTATCGAAGGCTAGAGTATATGTAGGACTTGATTCTGCGAGAGGCATCAGCAGCTAGCAAGCGAGCTTGGAAGATCGGCGTATGGTTCCACCATATGCTTTGAAGAAATTTCTTGCAGATTGTTTTTTCGGAGCCATAAACCCGATTTGCAGATATGAAACCCAAAATGCAAAATTTCCGGTACAACTTATTTTCCCATATAGATCCAAAATGCAGAATTTTCTGTATAATTGAGTTTCCCATATAGATCCAAAATGCAGAATTTCCTGTACAACTAATGTTCCCATAGAGATCCAAAGTGCAGAATTTCCTGTACAACTAATGTTTCCCATATAGATCCAAAATGCAGAATTTCCTGTACAACTAATGTTCCCATATAGATCCACTATGCAGAATTTCCTGAACAACCAATTTTCCCATATAGATCAAAATGCAGGATTTCCCTATTCAGCTATCATGGGAAAACTGTATTGATTGACACCTGTACAAGTCTGTGCTGTGTGTGTGTTCAGAGTCAGTGCACAAGGTGTTGTGTCTTTGAATCAGATGCCAGTCACCGTCTGAATCGAGTGGTGTCTGGAGAGTTTGACGGCCTGACGAGTCTGACCTCCTCTACCACCTCCATCAAGTCCAGCCCCAGTCAATCGTCCTTTCCGACCTCCGCCACAGAGCATCAGTCTCCCTACTTCAGCAAAAAGGTCAGCAACTGAGAGAGAAAGAGAGGGGGGGGGGGGGTGGGAAGAGGGGGGGAGAGGAGGGGAGAGAGAGTGTGTGTGTGTGTGTGTGTGTGTGTGTGTGTGTATGTGTGTGAGTGTGTGTGTGTGTGTGTGTGTGTGTGTGTGTGTGTGTGTGTGTGTTGGACCTCTCTAACTCAGGACAGTCTCATCATCTAGCGGTCGATCAGCACGCCAGAGATCTCGGTGTTGAACTTTGGAGTCCGTCCTTCTTGTGTGTGCCCAATGTGTGGGCAGTGTTGTCCTGTGTGTGCAGCAGGTGAACATGGTGACCCTAGTGTACGGGCAGTGTTGTCCTGTGTGGGCAGTGTTGTCCTGTGTGGGCAGTGTTGTCCTGTGACCCTAGTGTGTGGGCATGGTGACCTGTGTGTACGGGCAGTGTTGTCCTGTGTGTGGGCAGTGTGGTCCTGTGTGTGGGCAGTGTTGTGTTTTGTGTGGGCAGTGTTGTCCTGTGTGTGCAGGTGAACATTGACCCTAGTGTGTGGGCAGTGTTGTCCTGTGTGTGCAGGTGAACATGGTGACCCTAGTGTGGGGCAGTGTTGTCCTGTGTGTGGGCAGTGTTGTCCTGTGTGTGCAGGCGAACATGGTGACCCTAGTGTACGGGCAGTGTTGTCCTGTGTGTGGGCAGTGTTGTTCTGTGTGTGTGGGCAGTGTGGTCCTGTGTGTGGGCAGTGTTGTCCTGTGTGTGTGGTGCAGTGTGACCCTGTGTACGGCAGTGTTGTCCTTTGTGTGGGCAGTGTTGTCCTGTGTGTGGGCAGTGTTGTCCTTTGTGTGGGCAGTGTTGTCCTGTGTGTGGGCAGTGTGGTCCTGTGTGTGGAACAGTGTGTCCTGTGTGCGGGCAGTGTTGTCCAGTGTTGTCCTGTGTGTCCTGTGTGGGCAGTGTGGTCCTGTGTGTGTGGGCAGTGTTGTCCTGTGTGTGGGCAGTGTTGTCCTGTGTGTGGGCAGTGTTGTCCTGTGTGCAGCAGTGTTGACCCCTGTGTGTGGGCAGTGTTGTCCTGTGTGTGGGGGCAGTGTTGTCCTGTGTGTGGGCAGTGTTGTCTGTGTGGGGGCAGTGTTGTCCTGTGTGTGGGCAGTGTTGTCCTGTGTGTGGGGCAGTGTTGTCCTGTGTGTGGGCAGTGTTGTCCTGTGTGTGGGCAGTGTGTGTCTGTGTGTGGGCAGTGTGGTCCTGTGTGGGGGCAGTGTTGTCCTGTGTGTTGTGCAGTGTGGGCAGTGTTGTCCTGTGTGTGTGGGCAGTGTTGGCAGTGTTGTCCTGTGTGTGGGCAGTGTGGTCCTGTGTGTGGACAGTTGTCTGTGGGCAGTGTTGTTGTGTGTGTGGGCAGTGTTGTCCTGTGTGTGGGCAGTGTTTCTGTGTGTGTGGGCAGTGTGGTCCTGTGTGTGGGCAGTGTTGTCCTGTGTGTGGGCAGTGTGTTGTCCTGTGTGTGCAGGCGGTGTTGTCCTGTGTGTGGGCAGTGTTGTCCTGTGTGGGGGCAGTGTGTGTTGTGTGTGTGTGGCAGTGTTGTGCTGGTGTGGGCAGTGTTGTCCTGTGTGTGGGTAGTGTTGTCCTGTGTGGGCAGTGTTGTCCTGTGTGTGCAGGTGAACATGTGACCCTGTGTGTGCGGGCAGTGTTGTCCTGTGTGTGGGCAGTGTTGTCCTGTGTGGGCATTGTTGTCCATGTGTGTGCAGGTGACATGTCCCGCACCCTTCTAGTGTGTCTTCCAGTGGACAGCTGTCCTCACCATGAGTGGGCAGTGTTGTCCTGGAGGGTGTGGGCAGGTCATGTGTGGATGGTGATGATGAGTGTGGTCCTGTGTGGGCATGTCCCGCGCCCCTTCTGGCGATGTCTTGTCCAGGTGCAGGTGAACATGAAATAGTCACCCCAGTGTGTGTGGGGGGAGGCAGTGTGGTGTTGTCTTGTGGTGTGTGGTCCTGTGTGGGCAGTGTTGTGTCCTGTGTGTGGGCAGTGTGGTCCTGTGTGTGGGCAGTGTTGTCCTGTGTGTGGGCAGTGTGTTGTCCTGATGATGGTGGGCAGTGTTGGTGGTGGTTGTGTGTGATGATGATGATGATGTGACATGTGTCCGCACCCTTCTGGCGATGTGTTCTTCCAGGGACAGCTGTATCACCATGAGACAGGCAGTGTTGTCCTGTGTGTGTGTGGGGGTGGTCATGGTGTACTCCCTGCTGTCCATGCTGAACACCCAGGACAAGGAGGACATGTCCCGCACCCTGCTGGCGATGTCGCCATCTGGGGACAGCTGTATCACCATGAGACAGTCAGGTAGGTACTGATGGGATGGTGGGGGAAGGTCATAGTGTGATGACGGTGATGATGATGGTGGTTATGATGATGATGATGATAATGATGGTGATGATGACATGTCCCGTGTCCCCTGCTGCTGCGATGTCGTCTTCCAGGGACAGCTGTATCACCATGAGCAGTCAGTTAGGTACTGGATGGTGGGATGACGGTGGATGAGATCATAGTGTGGATGGTGGTGATGATGATGATGGTGGTGATGATGATGATGATGATGGTGATGATGACATGATGTCCCGCACCCTGATGATGATGGCGATGTCTTCTTCCAGGGACAGCTGGTATCACCATGATGACAGTTAGGTACTGGGGGGTGGGGACAGGTGTATCGTGTGGATGACCGTTGATAATGATGATGGTGAGGAGGTGAGGATGGTGGTGGTGGTGGTGATGATGATGAAGATGATGATGATGAAAACGTGATGATGAGAGTGTTGATGATAACGAAGATTATAACAATGTTCATGTTTGGTGATGGCGGTGATGTGGATGACCATGATGGTGCAGATGATAATGACAATACTTGTTCAGCTGGCCTCTGTTTAGTATCATGATATGTTACATTTATCAGTCCTATCTTTATAAAATCAAATATTATAAAAAAACAAGAAAAAAAATTATCAGTCGTATTTTCATAAAATGAAAACATATTTGTTTTCCTTTGTCTTCACTCGCAGGATGTCTTCCGCTCCTGATTCAACTTCTTCACGGGAGCGACAAGGATTCCGATCTTCTGGGCAACACGCGTGGCAGCGTGGCCGCACGTGCACGGGCGTCGGCGGCCCTGCACAACATCGTTCACTGCAACCCCGACGACAAGCGCGCGCGGCGCGAATCGCGGACCCTGCGGCTGTTAGAGCAGATCCCGCGCTCACTGCGACCAGCAGCGAGGGGAGACCACTGAGGAGGATGCCGAGGATGGGCTAGGTGTGTGTGATCTCCCTTAGATAGCTGGACAGATGTTTGAGGCTGGTGAATTTAGATTTATTTGTTTATGTTTTCACCTGTTTATCATTAGCGAGGGGAGACCACTGAGGCGGATGCAGAGGATGTGTGTGTTTGTGATTCCCCTTAGCTACCTGTCTGTACAGATGACTGAGGCTAGTGAATTTGAATTGATTTGTTGTATGTTTGTTCTTTCTTTCCATCTCATCAATGTTTAGAATTTGAACAGTCTGTGGACATGTTTAGAGAGAAAAAAAAAAAAAAAAAAAAAACCTGGTGACAGGTTCGATTTCTGTGCAATGATAGATAAATGGTTTTTTTTTTTTTTTTTACTTTTTGAAAAATATTTTATTTGAAAATTATTTTTTATTTTATTTATTTATTTGTTTTGCTGCTAATCTTCTATATTGCCATAGTGACATTACTCCTATCCCACACATTCCCACTCCCCAAACACAACTACGCTGGTATGTTGCATTGCAGCCCTGGCCCAGGCAATCCACAGAGAACAGTCTTATGTCTTCATGAGGCTACCTACCAGAGGAGACACAGCATTGCTGCTGAATCACTTGGATGTTTTGTCACTGTTGCATGTTCTGATCCAACCAACAGGACACTCACTATGTGTTAAACCCCCGTGACTGACGTCAACACCAACTGCTTGGTTCTTGGAACCAGCATGAGAGAGCATTCTCTTTGGGAGCATGGCAGCACCACACTGGTCCAGTGATGACAGTCCCGTGAGCTTGTCAACACGAATGTCGACAGGAACTCACCAAAGACATAGACGTTAGAGAGAAGATCAAAGCTGAGATCACCCACAGTTACAGCAGACCTGAAGGGCCACAGAATTGGAGACTTCGTATTTAAAGGATGACCAGTGGGAATGAGGAGGAGGAGGAAGACGAAGATGATGATGATGTTGAGGATGACGATGACGATCATGATGATGATGATGACGATGATGATGATGATGGTAATGATGATGATGATGACGATGATGATGATGAGGATGATGGTGATGGTGATGATGATGGTAATAAAGATGAGGATGATGATGATGATGACGACGACGATGATGATGATGGTGATGATGATGATGATGATGATGATGAGATGATGATGATGATGATGATGATTACGATGATGAGGATAATGATGATGATGGTGATGATGATGACGATGATAGGGCTATGGCGTTCCATTCTGGTTAGAGGCTACACGACAGAACTGAACCCTGCACTTCTTCTATCATATATTCCTACATCAGCCAGCCAGCTAGCCCCTGTTTCGCTTCGCTTAGTGGAGTTCTGTGTGTGTGTGTTTTGATTTTTTTTTGGCGGCTGGTACTTTGTCGGGTGAGCTAGAGCCAGCTAGTCCTTCAGGTGGAAAAAGCGAAAGGAAGGTAGCAGCATGCTGATCAAACCTTCATAGAGCTGGGTGCTCATTTCAGCCCTTACTGTCTAACCTCTCTTTCTTTCTTTCCGCACACACACACACACACACGCACGCACGCACCCTTCTAAGAAGCAAAATAACCTGGGGTATGATGATTATTGTGGGCCACTTAATGCATGAATATGAAATGGTGAGAACAACAACTGAAGTTTGCCAGACTTCTTTCCTTTTTTCTTACCCGTGTGCTGGGTGTGTTTCAGGCGTGAAGTCGGACATCGACCATCACCCCGGGTCCCGCCATCGCTGCTCTGATGAAGCTGTCTTTCGATGAGGACCACCGCCATGCCATCTGCACCCTGGGTACGTAGCCTAGTTCCCACCCCAGCTCATGAGGCGTGACGTCCTGATGGAGTGGCGCACCCTCTGTTCTTTTGTGGTGGTTGAATTGGCACATGCATGTGCGTGCCTATACTCACACGTGAGCACATATACACAGAGAGGCACGCGTGTGCAGAAGCGCGCGCACACACACACACACATATATATATATATATATATATATATATATATATATATATATATATATTGAATTATAAAACAAAGCTTGCTTTTATGTCTCAGATTGTAGAAATAGGGGGGTGATAAGCCTTCATATCTGAAGTGGTAGATGATTCTGCCTAACTGACAGTATGTGCTTGAGTGGGTGAATGAGGAATAATAAATGCTTCTCAAAATGAACCTTCAGCAAGCTTATAGTCTCCGAAGCGGGAGACCGTGTCCAATGGGGAGGAAGCTCACTAACTTGTAACTCCTGGCCAGATACCGATATTTCAAACCTGATTGTTTCTCCTCAGTGACCGCGGAAAGTGGTAATATAACTCCTCTGCCTTTTCGGTTTTAAGAAGAATGCTATACCAGAAAAAGGCTGGTGTGGAATACCGTAGTATGTTTGTTGAGTTTTCAAAATAAAAAAAAAACAAAGGTGTCACCTAAGAAGCCAAAGAATATAATGAAAAAGCAAAACTATCTACATTTTCTTGTGAAAGTAGTAGAACATATAAAAAGAACCTCTTAAGACACAAGTGCTGAGGGCCAGTTCTTGGAATGAATCCGCAAGGGACTAAATTACAATAAAACAATAAATTCCAAGGATAAGTACCGAGCACCATTCCAGCAACTTACAGAGCAGCTTGGTGTTGCAATGACTGCAAGAAATATTGAATTATAAACAAAGCTTGCTCTTATGTCTCAGATTGTAGAAATAGGGGGGTGATAAGCCTTCATATCTGCAGTGGTAGATGATTCTGCCTAACTAACAGTATGTGCTTGAGTGGGTGAATGGGGAATAATAAATGCTTCTCAAAATGAACCTTCAGCAAGCTTATAGTCTCCGAAGCGGACCGAGACCGTGTCCAATGGGGAGGAAGCTCACTAACTTGTAACTCCTGGTCAGATACCGATATTTCGAAACCTGATTGTTTCTCCTCAGTCAGTGACTGCGGCGGAAAGTGGTAATTTGACTCCTCTGCCTTTTCGGTTTTAAGAAGAATGCTATACCAGAAAAAGGCTGGTGTGCAATACCGGTCTGCAATAGTCTCCTGCTTCGGAGACTATAAGCTTGCTGAAGGTTCATTTTGAGAAGCATTTATTATTCCCCATTCACCCACTCAAGCACATACTGTCAGTTAGCAGAATCATCTACCACTGCAGATATGAAGGCTTATCACCCCCCTATATTCTACAATCTGAGACATAAGAACAAGCTTTGTTTATAATTCAATATTTCTTGCAGTCATTGCAACACCAAGCTGCTCTGTAAGTTGCTGGAATGGTGCTCGCTACTTATCCTTGGAATTTATTGTTTTATTATATATATACATATATATATATATATATATATGTGTGTGTGTGTGTGTTGTGTATATACACACACATACATGAGTGTACGCCCATATGCACAATATGACGGATATGGTTTAAAAAAAAAATAAGTGGAATATGGCAGGCAGATGTCATAAGGCTGAACAATTGTCAAAAAGGTGTCATGGACCATGGCGGGTGGGTGTACTAGTGTGGGAACAGTAAGTAGTTGAGGTTTTAATTGGAATGTTGCGGATGAGTGGCATAACGCAGAATGGTAGTAGGTTTTTTTTTTTTTCAATTAATTTTTTTTTTTAAATTTTGATTACTTGTATAGTGCATAACCTCAGCTTGAGACCAGGCTCTAAGCGCTTTACAGTCAACACTCCTATTCACTCGACAAGCTACCTACCCGAGTAGAGCCGACTGAAGAGCTGCCTGCAGGCGCTTCATTCAGTCATTTACCATGTCATTCAGGCAATATCGTTTACTCAGTTTTCTTCCTTCATTCTTTCGACGGTCGGCTGGGCTATACGCGACATCACCTTACCTCATTCTTTTGATTTTTCAGACTGGGCGCATGCTATCTATAAGGCCAAACTGGTCTTCTTTTCCGAAAGTTGGTGATCGGGATTTTACGGATGTGTGCATGACGTTTAAGAGCTAAGACACAGCTGCTGTTTCTCCAGGTAAGGTAAGGTAATGTTGCTTATAGCCCAGCCAACCCGCAAAGGGCCATATCAGGGCTGTCACCCACGTTGAAATCAACTCACATGCTGTTCTCCAGGTAAGGTAAGGTAATGTTGCTTATAGCCCAGCCAGCCCGCAAAGGGCCATATCAGGGCTGTCACCCACGTTGAAATCAACTCACATGCTGTTTCTCCAGGTAAGGTAAGGTAATGTTGCTTATAGCCCAGCCAACCCGCAAAGGGCCATATCAGGGCTGTCACCCACGTTGAAATCAACTCACATGCTGTTTCTCCAGGTAAGGTAAGGTAATGTTGCTTATAGCCCAGCCAGCCCGCAAAGGGCCATATCAGGGCTGTCACCCACGTTGAAATCAACTCACATGCTGTTTCTCCAGGTAAGGTAAGGTAATGTTGCTTATAGCCCAGCCAACCCGCAAAGGGCCATATCAGGGCTGTCACCCACGTTGAAATCAACTCACATGCTGTTTCTCCAGGTAAGGTAAGGTAATGTTGCTTATAGCCCACGTATGGCTTATAGCTCAGCCAGCCCGCAAAGGGCCATATCAGGGCTGTCACCCACGTTTGAATCAACTCACATGCTGTTTCTCCAGGTAAGGTAAGGTAATGTTGCTTATAGCCCAGCCAGCCCGCAAAGGGCCATATCAGGGCTGTCACCCACGTTGAAATCAACTCACATGCTGTTTCTCCAGGTAAAGTAAGGTAATGTTGCTTATAGCCCAGCCAGCCCGCAAAGGGCCATATCAGGGCTGTCACCCACGTTGAAATCAACTCACATGCTGTTTTCCAGGTAAGGTAAGGTAATGTTGCTTATAGCCCAGCCAGCCCGCAAAGGGCCATATCAGGGCTGTCACCCACGTTGAAGTCAACTCACATGCTGTTTCTCCAGGTAAGGTAAGGTAATGTTGCTTATAGCCCAGCCAACCCGCAAAGGGCCATATCAGGGCTGTCGCCCACGTTGAAATCAACTCACATGCTGTTTCTCCAGGCGGTCTGCAGGCCATGGCCGAACTCCTGGAGGTGGACAACACCCTGCACGGCAACACCAGCGACGCCTACAGCGTCACCATCCGCCGCTACGCCTGCATGGCGCTGACCAACCTGACCTTCGGGGACGGCAAGAACAAGGCTCTGCTGTGCAGCATGCACGCCGCCCTGCAGGCGCTTGTGGCCCAGCTGGAGTCGTCCAGCGAAGACCTGTGCCAGGGAGCCGCCAGCGTCCTGAGGAACCTGTCGTGGCGGGCCGACCTGGCCAGCAAGAAGACCCTCAGGGAGGTCAGTTGTGAGCGAAGGTTTTGGGCGTGTCGAGCCCTGCGTCTTTTACGTTTATGAAATTTAGTAGCCAAGGCTTCCATGAATTCATGGAAAAAATAAACTGAATAGAAAAAACAAATTTTGTATATTTTCCAGATGAGGAGGGTGTGAAAGAAAAAAAGTTCAATGTATTAAAAAAAAAAATTGGTACTGCTATGAAAACTATTTGAATAAATTTTACAAGAGAAAGTATGGAAAGAGATCAAAATTAGTAAACTTACTGTTTCTCCTCGACATTTTCATTGGCTTGGAGCTTCTGCCGGCGAGAAATTCACTCAGAAAACTAGAGCAGTCCCAACATGTGAGGAAGATGGGTGAAAGAGAGAGTGGGAGCGGATTGGGAAAGTGGGCGTGAGGGGAAGGGAAGAAGGTGGAGGGGGAGGATGATGGGAGGAGAAAAGAAATGTAGACAGTGATGCTAGACACCATTTACATGGATTCCATGTGAACCATAATCATTATGTATGTGTTGGATGACAGGTTGGGGCGGTGACCTCCCTTATGCAGAGCGCCATGAGGGTGAAGAAGGAGACCACTCTGAAGAGCATCCTGAGCGCCCTCTGGAACCTGTCCTCCCACAGCACCGAGAACAAGGCCCAGATCTGCGCCGTGGAGGGGGCGCTGCAGTTCCTCGTCTCGCTTCTCACCTACAAGAGCGCGGGGAAGACGGACGCCATTGTGGAGAACGGAGGGCATTCTGCGCAACGTGTCCAGCCTGGTGGCGGTGAGAGAGGACTATCGGAGTGTTCTTCGTCAGAAAGGATGCCTCCAGCTTCTGTTGGCTCAACTCCGCTCCCCGAGTCTCACCATCGTCAGCAATGCCTGTGGCACCTTGTGGAACCTATCGGCGCGCTGTCTGCAGGACCAGGAGACGCTGAGAGAGATGGGAGCCATCGGCATGCTGCGGAACCTGGTGCACTCCAAGCACAGGATGATTTCCATGGGCAGCAGCGCCGCGCTGCGCAACCTTCTGGCCTCTGCCGGACCTGGGAAAGGCATCGACTGTAGTTTCAGCAACGACAGTGCCAACTCCAGGCCCACACTGTCTGCTCGCAAGCAGCGAGCGCTGAAAGAAGAGCTGGAAGCGCAGAACTTGTCGGAGACGTGTGAGAATGTGGAAAGTCCCCAGGACAGTCCTACCACCACCCCGACCCGCCCCGAGGACAACCGCCGGTTTGTCTATCCTTTCGACTTGCTCAGCCGATCCGAGGAGGATCCTCGCCGTGTTCTGCACAGGAGGCAAGTGTCTTCACGGTCTTCGAGCAGTGAGAGCTCTGATGGACGAATGCGCTCGCCACTACACATGCCTAGAGCACGCAGTCATGACAGTGTGTTTTGGACATCGTTCCGACATCTCTCTAGATCGTTCCCGTGTGCAGAACATGCTAGCTAAAACCTCGCATCTTCTCCAGCGTCGACAGGGAAGGTCCTTAGAAAGGCCCAAAAATTCTGCCTCCAGACTGCGCCTTGTTCAGTCGGATCTGGCGTATTGCTCCAGGGATGGGTATGAGAAAAGCACGGACAGTCTGACCCAGTCGGAGCCGCCAGGTCATATCGTGAGCGCGACACAAGAGGTGGTGATGTTGGCTGATGGGATTGGGTGAGGGTGTGGGCGCCAGCTCCGTCAGCTCTGGTGACCATGCCGACTCCAGCGAGGGTCGAGGCGGCCTCGGACAAGCCAACGCTTCCCAGATGCAGACCGGCGCAGTCCAACCCATCTCCTTCCAGACCACTCCACGTCACCCCCTCACCAAGAAGAATATCACCATCAACCCCGGATACC
This sequence comes from Conus betulinus, assembly GCA_016801955.1. Lineage (NCBI taxonomy): Eukaryota > Metazoa > Mollusca > Gastropoda > Neogastropoda > Conidae > Conus > Conus betulinus. The sequence goes on from JADBJO010005581.1 coordinate 109,603, forward strand.
AGAAAGAAGACGACGACTCGGACAGCTGTGGTGAAGCAGAAAGCCTGAACTACCAGCAGTCAGCGTACACCTTGTACACCTCGCCTGCCGCCCTGGGGGACTGCTCCGCATTCTGTGTGCCCCGCGCAGGTGAGAGCAGGGGCGGTGAACCCTTATCACGGGCTCCGCCTAGCTTTCCTGAAGTGTTGGTCAGGATGCCCAACCCTCAGCCCCAGAACCATCCCTTCAGGGTGGCCAACGGCTTCTTCCCGGGAGCTCTGGAGGGTGGACCTGGGCAGCCGAGTTACAGGGCACCCCCCAACATGATGCACCTCCGTTTCCCTCCGCCCCATAGCTTCCCCCCTCCGCCCCCAGCCCACCAGCTGCAGGCGGGCCATACTCCACAGTTGTGGCTGCCGGGGCATGTGCCTCAGAACGGCGGAGTCACGTTGGGGTCTGGCGTGGACTCTCACACCAACCCTTCCTTCTACTGTCGTCCATACGCCGCCCACAAGGTGAGCATGGTTCGCTCTTTGTCTATATTCTTCTTTATTTTCTTAGGGTGCATGCTTTTGTTTTTTAATTGTGAACATGTGCATTCTGGTGCTGAACTTTAAGCATTCATTTGTTGATTTTTTTTTAGACACTAACAAATTGTTGGCAGTAGAAAGGCATCTGGGATTCATGACCTGGATGCCGTCCGGCCCCCTCAGAGTGTAAGGAGTTCAGGGCCAAAACGCTTGTCTGAGGGGGGGGGGGGGGGGGGGGTCTTCTCTGAAGACCTTCTGCTGTCAAGCTCTCCCTATAGTGCTTCCTAGTTTGTTTGGGGGGTTCGTTAGGTCTTCAGATTTGCCCTCACGATCGTTTTTTTTGTTTTTTTTTAAATCACCTCGCATGCTGACAAGGTTTCTGGCACGTTATACCTGTCTAGTCAGTCTGCATCTTCCAGGTGTCTTCTCAGAGGAAAGCATTTCATCCCACCCCCTCCCTCACACGCAACGTTTTGCCCTCCTCCATCCTGCTCCTCTGATCCCCACCCTTACCCCCTCTCCTTGCACTCCTTTGTTTGTCCAGCAGATTTGAGACGGTAGTCACTATTGCTGTGCTATGCACAAGTCCATCTTGGGTACTGTCCTGAACATATCCTTGATGGAAAATGTAAACAAAATGAAGAAAAAAAATATTGGCTCGGCTGACTCAGTGGCGCTGAAAAAGAGTGGACACACTGTACAACGAGGCAGTTGTTGTCACCAATAGAGTGTTTCTAGGTGGCGTCCGGGATAACGACGGGCATCACTGAACATCACTGAACTGCAGTGACCTGGCACACCCAGTGCAGGGTCTCCTCTGATGGGTAGCCTCAGCACGGCATGATTATTGCGTGGCTTCCTGTGGACTGCCCTGTGCACAGGTTGCACCATGATTTCGCCTGGGTGTGGCCGACAGCATGCTGTGTTGGAATAACGTCACTGAAGACGAGACAACAAAACAAACAACACAAAAATTAGAAAAGAAAGAAAAAAAAAAAGAAATTTGACTCATCACCACATGTTAACTTGTTGCATGTGTTGTGGCTGAGTACTCCCAGTTTATCTTGAATAGAAGTACGTTCTGAGATGCTCCATTAAGAAGAAAAACCCTTTGGGGCCGTTATAGCCGTTAGTAACGGCTATTCTGGTAAAATAAAACATCAAGCATAATGAACATACGTGCAAATTTTCAGAAAGATCGGCCCAGACATTTTGTCTGCAGGGAGTGGAACACATTTTGACGACGGACAGACAGCCTGACAGACAGCATTTCTTCGTTCCCCTTGTAAAGTACTCCCTGTTCTATAAGAACTGGGAGTACAGAAAGGCCACAATGCAAAAATTACTCACGGTGAAACTTGGGAGCTCTGTGAAGGAATGGGGAAGAAGAAGAGGAACTGGGCCCAGAAATAGTCAGATGATGTCAAGGATCAATTAAGAGAGATTCTGATCATACCATTCTTCTTTTTCGTGGTATTGCTATTGGAAGACACTTTTGTCTGTATGATATTGACGGACATCTTTTTAATATTTTCCATGGAGCCTTTTCGAGAACAAAGAGACAAAAAATTAGACTCACTGTTTTCTCAAAATTGTTAAAGTAATTTGTTTTCTTTGAAAGGCTGTAACTCTGGCATTGTTTGTTTGATTGTGGAGAGACCGTTTTAACAGACTGTGGGGTCTGGCAGTGTTTGTCAGAACTGACAGCATGTTGAAGGGATCAAAGTGGAGTGGAACTGAAAATGGTCTGAGGTAGTTATCTCCTACATTTGATCTTCATTATTTAACTGAATCCCAAGGTTTATCACTAAAGATATTTTTTTGATATATGATCTTTTTTTTCCAATGCATCCATTAAGTTTGTTTCTTCCCGTCTTCATAGACTGAGGACATGTAAAAACTGAAAATATCAGAATGGTGACATCGCACTGATTTCCATGGCTGCAGGTCACAAAATATGAAAGATATTTGATGTGTTGACTGTAATAACAAGTTTGTCATTTTTGTGTGTGTGTGAGCAGGAGGCATGGGAAAATGGCAGTCAGGGGAGACCAGTCATGCTGCAGAGCATCGAGGAGTCGGACCAAGAGGGCATGTCCACATCTATGATAGAACACGACACTAAGGAAGGTGTAAACACAGTCGCAGAAGAAGCTAAAACTGGGTGAGATTTTTGTATTTGTTTACTTCAGTTAGGCAATGCTGTCAAGCATCAGTTAATCCATGTGTCTTGTTTTTTTACAGTCATCATCTGTTGAAAACTTCATTGATAAAATTCTCTTGAAATTATGAACATTTTAAGTGCGTTTCTTATTGTCAGCTAAAAGTCCATATTTACAAGTAAATCATCCTTTTTTTTCCTTTGCAATGGATGTTACCCAGTAAAACTCTTTATCATTCAGTCTGAAAAGAAATGAACTCATTGTGTAGTGCGTGACATGGGGCCTAACGATGTGTACCCACACATCTTTGTGAAACAGGTCAAGCAAGACGGAAGAGATACGAGAAGAAGAAGGAGGAGGAGGAGGAGAAGAAGAAGAAGAAGAAGAAGAAGAAGACAGCAGGTCAGATGAGCTCCCCCACCCCCTGAGGAGTTCCTCTCTCACATCAGGGCCTTCTCCGCCTCCAACAACGGTGCCGACTCCCAGTGTAAGTGTATTTGGGATCCGAGGGTGGGTGGCTGGGTGGATGGGTGTGCGTGTAGGTGGATAGAGGATTAGATCCCAGTAAGTGTGTTTGGGATCCGAGGGTGGGTGAGTGGATCGATGGATGTGCAGGTGGGTAGGTGGATGGATTGGTGGGTAAGTTGGTAAACAAATGGATTAGTGGGTGGTGTCCGCGGGTGAATGGGTGTGGATGTTTGGTTGAATGGCGAGGAGGGGCAAACAGAGGGAGGGGGGAGGAATGGGTGAATGAAGGTGGGTGAGTCACAAAAGAAAAGGATTGTGGGGGAAGGGGGGGGGGAGCGGAATAGCTCATGGTAGAGCGCTGGAGTCGTAAGCTTGGTGATCCTGGGGTTGCGGGTTCGAATCTCCACTGGGTCGTTTCCGTTCAGGGGGATTTTTCCCCCTCGGAGTTAACATCGGTTCTGACTCCATTTCCCCATACAGTCCTTCGAATGAGACTATAAACCAAGGTTCCGAGAGTATAATATCTTGCACACGCATAAATCCCATCACCAACTTTCGGAAGAGAAGGCCAGTTTGGCTGTTGGTATGGATGACACGTTACACATAGCATGCACCCTGCGTGAGAAATGGAAAGAATAAAGGAAGCAAGGAAATTGAGTGAACGATATTGACTGGATGACAAGGGAAACCACTGAATGAAAGCGCCAGCTGGCAGCTCTTCAGTCGTCACTACCGGGTAGGCAGCCCGTTGTGTAAACGAGTGTGGATTTGTAAAGCGCTTAGAGCTTGGTCTCTGGCCGAGGATAGGCGCAATATAAGTATTCATAATCATCATCATCATCATCATCATCATCATCATTAATTACTATGGACGTATAGAAAGATGGATGCATGAGGGATCTGGTCTCGAGGTCGTGGTGGGGGAGGAGGAGGGGGGGGGGGGGGGGGGGGGGATGACGTTGAACGAATGGGGAACAGGCTCAATAGAGGGGGGAGGAATGATTTGGGCTTGGGGAAAGAGGGGTCTGTTGATGATTGGCAACTGCAGGGGTGGATGAACAAGCCGATGGATGGATAGGTAGATGGGATTAGGAGGATGTCTATGCTCAGCATGGTGGATCAGTCAGCAGACAGACGAATGGATGGACAAATTGATGGATAATGGGTTGATGTACAATAGAGGGATGAAGGTAAAAGATTCATGCTGGATTTTGATGATATGGAATGTATTGAAATGCCGCATGCATGTTTGTTTAATAATGGATGTAAAGTGTTTTGTGAGAAGAAAAGCACCGGACAGACAGGCCCCATAATTGAAGCATGAAGTGTGTGTGTGTGTGTGTGTGTGTGTGTGTGTGTGTGTGTGTGTGTGTGTGTGTGTTCTGTGTACACGATTTTCAGCAGGCCCGAATTCGATCTCAATCTTTCCAGATAATTCAAATTCGAGACTGAAAGGGAAAAGATTACAGCTTGAATTTGGAAATTTCATTAAAAAACAAAGAAAAAAGGAAAAAGAAAAAAATGCTGTCAAGCAAATGGGGGCAGCTCCAGAAAAACGCCTCGCATCAAGGAAGGAGGTGACAATGTGTGATCGCACCAAAGCTAATGATGGCAGTTTTTTCTCCAGGGGATTCTCTTCCGTCTTGTTTTCCATTCAGTTTTATGTATATTCAATTGTTTCAGAAACCCCATCACATGCGGTAAGCAACTCTTCAACAGAATGGAAACCCACTCTACATGCATCAAAAAAGCCCTACCGAAGAAGAAAATCTGTATGAGTACCAAGTGAATGGGGGGGAGACATCGTTTTAAAGGAAAAATATGAAAAAAAAAAATTAATAAAAACAACCCCCCCCCCCTTCCAATCTTCCCAGGGGAGGTGACCATTGTTTGTTTTGCTGCAATCCCACTTTATACTCTCCCCTTGGAGGAGATTTTGCAACAACAATTTAAAAAAAAATAACACCAAATTCTTGAAATGAGAAGTATCTTCCTCCCCCCAGTTTTCACTGCTGTTGTTTCGGTATTATATTTGCAGCATAGTTACTATTATTACTGTTACGATTATTGTCATAATTTGTGGTGATTATTTTTACCGTTATTAATGATCGTTATCACTATCATCTTGTTACCTAATTTCATTATTTTTTTCATATGCACTAAGAAGTCGGTTCACATATTCTAGTTAACACGAAGAAAACACACAATTTCAAATGAATCTTGATAACGAAACCTTCCATGACCAAAAATTAACACTTAGGAGGTCTCCAAGACGAAGGCAAATTACACATCAGTACAGAGTATACACCGACAGTTCAACCAGTGTATAGTCCCAGAGACAAAGTATACCTCAAATAATTGGCGATAAATATTGCGTTAAGCATCTGCAATTTTTTAGTGATTAGTGAGGCTGCGGGATGCAAACGGCAGCTGCTTTTGACGGTGGCGTTTTTCACCGGTGGGCTCTGCAGTCATGCAATATGATCTGTTACACCCGTGGGAACGCTCCCGTGGATGTTCTGCCGTGTCACATCCAGTGGCTATTAGACAATGGCATTTGCCAGGGAGCAGCTATGTCCCTTGACGTGTTCATGGAATGCCCTGTGCGTGCCTGCACCCTACGTGAACACAGCGCAGGCTACCAAGGGTGGTGCAGGGTTGCTCCCAGCTAGTTTGTTCGGCAGTCTAGGTCTCACCCGCATGTTCGGGTGTATTTTTTTCTTCTCTTTTCTTAATCTTCTTTTTTTTTTTACATACAGGAGCCAATTTTGTAATGAATGGTATCATCATAACTATTATCATTATCATTATTGTTGTGTAGCCCACCCCACCCTGGTTGCGGTGCCCACCCACCAAGACGACCTACCCGGCCACCCCTGGAGGCCTTCGGAGGAGATGCGATCGGCCAGTCCCTGTCAGCCCCAGTGCCCTTCGTTCAGCACGTTCAAACCGGCCGCTGCTGGCGTCACTGGCATGAGCCCCTCCTCCCCCTCCCCCACCAAGCTGTCCCAGTCCATGGGCAAGGTCAGTGTGTGTGTGTCTGTCGGGGGGGGGGGGTGAGTATGTGTTGGATGTGTGTGTGTTGTGTGTGTGTGTGTAAGTGTGTGCGCGCGCGCGTGCGTGCACGTGTGCATACAATAATTCCTCCTGTGAGAGTCAAGACAGTCTTCATTTGTTTCATAGTCACGAGAAATGTAAGAGTTGTCATACCTTAACATGAAAATTTTGGGACAGGATTAGGGCGGGGGGAGGGGGGGGGGGGGGTTATCATTTCAGAAATTAAAGACAAAAACTTGTGCTGGTTTTACTCCCAAAGGATTATGTCACATTTCCTTAAAAACAAAAACAAACAAACAAAAAATGACAAATTCCAATCAGCATTTTGCTTCTAACAAACTAGATTTAAGGCCTTTGTTGACTGGCTAATTTATGAATGAAAAGATTTGGAAAGAAAGAAAAAAACACTGTTCGTAGAACTTTGTGCATTCTAGCTAGGCTGCGATCAGCGTTTTGTTTGTTTGTTTTGGTGTGGAGGGGGGGGGGGGGGGGCATAGTTTATCATGTTTTTCGTTCTATCAATCAGTGGATGCAGTCACGTTTCATATTTACTTTTAGGTGTCAGCTAAGGAACAGGTTACATTTTTTTAATAATAGAAATGGTATTTTGATGCAAAGAGCATAGGAACAAGGAACGTTGGACATCTTTTTTGTATCTGGCAGTCAAGTTTTCTTTTTTTTTTTTTTCGTTAAGTCACAGCAGTGTTTTGACTTTGCCTGAAAGGTATTCCATAGCATACTGAGTGAGATGCTCATGTCTCACTCTTTCTGTGGATGTAAAACAATGTGCTTTTGTGTTTGCGTTCGGAGCTATAGATGAAATACAATATTATCCGTCGCCAAGGGAAATAATTCGGTACGTGGCATCTCTTGCGAAAGAATGAGCGTCTCATTGGTGATGTAGAATAGTTATGCATTGTAATAGATTAGAGGGGAAAGAGACAGAGTGGAGGAGAGCAAAAGTGCTTTATTTGGTATGGTGTTGGATAGGGGCATTGAGGGGTAGGCAGAAGGAGGGGGGACAAAGTAAAATCCGACTCTTTCGATGAAATCTACTTTCTTTTTTTTTTTCTCCAAATCTGCGAGCTAGAGGTAGCGCACTTGAACAGTTCTCCTACGATGGCTGTTGTTTCGAATTATGTAGTCCATGTGCAAGCAACATTTGATACCAAACGCCTATGATGAAGTTCCAGAAACCTCACTGGAAGTTACTAGCCATGTTAGCTTTGACATATACAGCCGTTTTTCTTACTTTCCTTCTGCAGCCACAACTCGTTGCACAAAACAACACAACATAAAACAAAAAGGCTTTTTAAGTCTGTTCGATTTTTTTAATGCATAATGTAATACGACAGGAAATCATGTGATACAATCACTTGCTTAAATTCATGAGAGAGAGAGAGAGACAGAGAGAAAGAGACAGAGAGAGAGAGACAGAGAGAAAGAGACAGAGAGAGAGAGAGAGAGAAAATAGTTGCTAGCTGTGTGTGAGCCCAGAGCCATGTTTGACCCATGTCTGCTGCTGTCTGTTGGTACAGATTGACTGGCAGAGAGGGCTGGACAACGGACAGGTGGGACGACAAGACAGCCGAGCTGTTGAACAGCTTCAGCGGCGCTGTCTTGCCAGCCCATCCCATCACTCCCTCTGCCGGTGACCCCCTCCCCGCCGGTCCCTCTTGACACACGGGGGTTTGACGGAGGAGACGGTGACAGAAGAGGGGGCGAGTGCAGTGCAGACGCCATCACTGCCAGTGCTGCCGACAGCTTGCCTGAAGTGTTGGATGCTGCTGCCGACAGCTTGCCTGAAGTGTTGGATCTGAGTGTGGCGGGGGGAAAGCAGCCGTTTCCAGGGAAGAGAAACGAGACTCGGAAATCATCATTGACAGTGATCTGGTGAGGAGGAGGAGGAGGAGGAGGAGGAGGAAGAGTCGTCTGTGTCTGAGGTGTCGGAGGACGAAGAAGAAGACATGTCATTGGATCAGTACATCATCAGTGAGGGTAGTGGGAAGACTGACGTCAGCTCGCCCGAAGTCGGCGCTCACAAAGCAGGTGGTGGTTCATCGGAGCAGACTGGTCGGGCCTACAGATCTCAGCTCCCTGTCAAAGTGGCTCCCATGTCTTCCATTTCTGCTGCTGCGAGTGACATAGGTAAAGCCGCTTCTGTCGATGCTGCTGATCTATCTTCATCCCCGCCTGATGGGTGTGAGGCGACAGGTAAAATCGAGAACCTCCCGAGACTCAAACATAGTAAGATTCCACTGAACCAAACGATTCCCCATCAGTACGTGCTTCCTCAGAGAGTCTCCTCTACTGACTGTGAAGCGGACACACAGGCGAACAGAATGAAAGACAACATGTTTGGCTGCGACACAGCAACATCGTCTCAGAATGCGCGGAACGAGTGTCATAGTTTGGAGAGGTCTCGCCCCAAACAAACGGACCAACATCAGCCTCATAACATGCCGTACTCTCGCCTACCCCGAAAACTTTCAGCAGGGCAGAATCAGTCCCAGAGCAGGACCACTCTCCTGAGCAATGGCGGTAAATCCAGTCACGATAGTGCACATCAAACCACACACACATCTTCCACTCGGACAGAGGAGCTGCCTTTCAGCCAGTCTGAAACAAGTTCTTGTGCGGTCTTCACACCAGAGACCTCTCCCAACAAATTTTCGGCGTCCCCCGCTGTGGCCAGCCATGTCAACGTTGGTGTTGAGAATGGTAGCAGCGCTGGAAAGCTTTTCGAAGGGGAGAGGTCTGATCACACCATCCAGGGAATGTGAAGAGATCAAAGTCCACACCTCTGCCCCGTGTCACTCTGCTGCCAAGGCGGCGGGCAAAAAGGGAGGTAATCAGAGTTCTGTTCCAGGTGAGGACCAGTCACAGCACTGCTCGTCTGCTTCGCAGCGTGCTGTCTTTTACCTGTCCGACAGAGAAGACAGCGACGAAGAGATGGGAGAGTCTGCTTCACAGCTAACAGACCGCAACGCTGAAACCAACCACAAGATCACGAGCAGGTTGCCAGTGTCTGTTGTCAGGTCTGCTGCTGGTTCTGGTGTTGGTCAGTACAGAGGAAGAGAGCAAGGAGAAAAACCTGTAGGCATCAGTTCACCTGGATTCTACAGAGAGCAATCCACAGAGCATGCGCCCTGGAAACGAGACAGCAGCCAGTGACCATGCAGAGGCTGGTGTGTCTCGCTCACAGAGCCATACGTTGAAATTCGAAAGGCAACCTTCACCTGAAGACCCTGGAAGGGCCCACGGAGCGGAAGCTACAGACAACAGCGCTGAAGAAGCAGTGCTGAGAGCGGGACACAGAGAGGACAGAAGAGCCAGCGGCAGATCGATGATGACTCGCAGTCACTCTGACGTCATGGAAACGTCTGACGACGGAAAACCGCTACAGTTCTCCACCTGGCAGAGACAGCAAGAGCTGTCCTCGGAGGAACTTGCCTCCCACCAGAAGAAAGAGGGCTGTGTCAGATCGCAGTCGCAGGACAACTTCTTGAAAACGCACACAAGACATCTGCAACCGAATAGTGCAGTCCACAGTGGAGAACAGCCCCAGTGGGGGCAGTGCTGCGACGTCTCACTACATTCAGTCCTGCGCCACCTCTCTGATTCCTGTGCCCGCCTCTTCCTCAGACAATCGTCTGACAGAGCATCATCACTTGATCTCTGGAGGCTGCGCTGCTGTCCACGGTGACACCGGTGGTCGGCTCAGCGTCGCAGATTCCAGCAACTCCTGGGAGAAAGGGACAGCGAGAAGTCCATCAGTGACGATCTGTACCTCCACAAGCACTTGAAGCGGCAGTCAGCAGAAGATAACAGTGATTATGCTGACGACAACGAGGAAGATGAAGAGGAAAGCGATTTTGACGAGGAAGAAACCCATACGCTTGAGGAGACGGAAGATGGGAAAACGTACAGTGGCGGGTAAAGACTCTTTTGACAAAGAGGACCTCAGCTTCGCTCAGGACAACAATGGTGAGGACTTGCAGGGAGACGATGTGATTTCTGAAAAAAGGCTTACTTCGTATGACCATGAAAAAACGGAGAGGCGTCACGCTCCACTGGAGCATGAAATGTCAGCCGAGGATGAGCTGCTATTGCTGGAGAATGCCAACCTGATTGTGTCGGAGATCGTCACCAAGAGAGACATGTCCGGCAGCAGCACCATCGAGGAAGACATACTGATCGAAAACGAAACGTTATCTCTCGTCTCTAACGACTACACGTCTGATACCGAGTCCGAGGTGTCTGTCTGTTGGTCAGTCCACTCCGACAAGCAGAACGAGCAAGTCTACTCCCAAGAGGAGCTGGTCACTCGAGGCAGAGCGAGGGTGGTCAAACCTAGCGAAGTGCCAGTGCAGAAGACTGCGAAACAGCCGGAGAGTAAAGCGGTAAGAGGAAGACGAAAACCCCTCTACAGTAAACCCACGCCCTCTGCATCCTTCAGGACAGCGACAAAGGGTGATGTGAACAAGTCCCAGGCAGCAGGTGGAAGAGGAGTCACCAGCAGTGCCGGGGGAGGAGCCAGCGGTGCACGCACTGTGAGAGGACAGGCAGGAAAGCTGCCGCCGGCAGCTGGTGGTACTGGACGAGGATCTTCGCTTCCTAGAACACCTGCCCACCAGCAGGCCCGATCAGGTATTCCTGGCCTTCGGGCGGCGTCCTCTCAGGGAAACCAAAGAAGTGGTACAACTGCACTCAAAGGGTCCAGCAGCCTCCCCAAAGCACAGACCGCATCTATGACCAGAAGTGCTTCAGGTTCTGCTATTCCCAAGTCGGCCACAAGAGGAGCCATCAGCACGCCTCCTTCCAGGTTGCCTTCCTCTGCTGGTCGAAGCAAGGGCTCTGTGGAAAGGCCCAAGCCTCCCGCCAAACAGTCCACGTTTGTCAAAGAGCCAGCTACACCCACCAATGAAGACAAAGACGTCACCTCTGTGATCGAGGTTGGTGGTAAAACTCAGAGTGCCACTGGCAAGCAAAGCCTATCGGAGAAGGAAAAGAAAGGTCTACCCCAAAGCCAGACTGGTTCAGCGGACAAATCAGCAGTGAATACGGACTGGAAGAAAGGACAGACGGAACTTTCTGCGGCACAGAAACCTAACACTAAAGACAACGCGTCAGCCTCTAAGACCGTCACGGCAGCAAACTCCAGAGACCTTCCAATATTGGCCGCGTCACGCCTATTTCCAGCCCAACAAAGCTGGGTGCAGACGGAAAGTCAGCAGGAACCACACCATCCAGCCCTAGCTCCTCTAAGGGCTCCACCAGAAGCAACCTTCCCACCAGAACTGGCCTGAACAAGTCAGGAAGCACCACGAGCCTGCGCAAAACGGGTCCAGGCGCGTGGTATGACCCAAAGCCAACAGCGGCAGTTCACTCAGTAAAAGACTGCACGGGAATTCAGAAACTCAGAAACTCGCCTAACAAAGGGGACATTAAGAAATCAGAGAGCAGCGCCAGCCTGCGCCGGGGAAGCAACGTGAGCAGTCCCTCCAGCCCTAAAGTCATCAGGCGGTCCTCCGTGTCCACCCCATCCAGGCATCTGGAGAGGACGAGCTCCGAGGAAAGGAAGAAGGCTACCGGACAGAGACAGTTGCTCAGAGCTGGACTGAGGAAGGATAAGTCTCCTGTGGGGAGGTCCCTATCTCTGGAAGAAACAGGTTCTACAGCCAGTCCTTTCAAACCGAGAGATCCAAATCCAGCAGTTTGCCTACATCCGCTCGAAACATGTCCATTTCTTCCGTGGGCTTGGTTAAGAAGAGTCCGTCTGTCACGCCTCCACAGGACCTTCACAGGCTAGTGATGGTAGTCCGAGTGTGAGAACGAAGGAGAACATTCTCACGAGATCGTCGACCTACGACAAACTGCCCTCCAGTCATGTCCAGCCTACCTGCCCCATAGACTCTGAAGAAGAGAGCGAATGTGGAGAAGTAGAGACCAACGGGGATCCTGTGACAGCTGAAGAGCAGGTCCCAGAGCCCTATAATCCTCCAGTTAACGATTCAGAAACCATCTCGGTGAGCCCGAAGACGCAAGACACAATGTTGGATGATACACTGACTGATGACGATTCTGTTACCCATTACAGTGACAACAACTCGGTCACCACATGTTCACTGGATGATTCACGTGAAGAGAACAACCAGCTGGTGGTGACGACGAACAACAACATCGACAGCAGCACATGGAGAAAGAAGCACCAACCCCCCAAAAGGGGAAGTCAGTTTGCAGCTGCTGCCTAATGCCGATGAAACATGCCGGTCCATAGGTACTCCCATCATTTTTGACGATGATTACGAGATCAACACAAAGCCCAGAACTAGCTTTGAGTTTGACGACTATGATGAAACCTCCCACGGGAAAAACCGCACCAGTAGTGGCTCTGGGGATGAGAAGAAGACTAAGAGTAAAAGCTCCGTGGCCAAAAGCATCAAATCTACATTCGCCGGACTGTTCAATTCCAAAACTACCCGATACCAGGTCAAAATAGAAATTTCCAAACATTCTCCGACCGAACCCTCTGCCCTTTACGTCTACTGTGTCCACGGGAACGTCAACGGACCGTCAGACCCGGTCCGTGTACTCGCCCAAAAACCAGCAGCGGCGCCATCGTTGCCCCAGTCGCCCCCTTCAACTACAGCCCCCCCGCAACGTCCCACAGCACCATGACCACCAGCACCCCGACCATCATTACCTCACCGGAGTTGTCCAAGGACTCCAGCGTGGACCCCAGCCTGGATGACCCTCTGCAGAAGAAGGGGCCCGTCATCTCCGAGCACCTGACCAAGACGGAGATGCTGCTGGCCAGGAGGCGGCAGGTGTACCTCAACAGCGTCAAACAGCCCGATGACAGCGGCGTGACTCCCAGGGGCTGCATGGTCACCACAGTGTGATCTTAGCGTGCTGCCAGCACTGCCGGACTTTAGGGACTGGGGACGTTTTGTCAGAACATTAGATTTTGCGCAGGATTAAGGACAGCAGATGCTCATGACATTGAAGGTGCAAGAGATCTAAGAGCAGTTGATTTAGAAAGTGCTGTAAGACGCGTGGATCAGCTGAATTCGGCTGAGCTGTGAACGTCATGACCCAGCTTGTATCGGTTGAAATGCGTTGCGCAGAATGCTTGGAATCTTGACAGAGTTACTCAGTGCAAAGGGAAAAAGACTGATTGGGATAACAGACAATGATCACACCTTGTGACGCAGGTTGCTTTTGACAGTGAACTTGTATGCAGAACTACTGTGCGCAGTGTGGACAGGACAGGACAGTACGACCAACCACACCGCACCAAACATTTGTTAACGGACGTAGTGAAGGAACCCAACTATTGTGACGTTCGAACAGGGTATGGTGATGCTGTATTGGTACCTTGAAAACGATGCTGCCGCTTTCAAAGGCTCCTGTAAGAATCAAAACAAAACCCAAAGAAAAAGCAATATCAGGAACAACGCAGCTCTATGGCATGGACAGACAGTGAATGGCGCTGACAGACCAGTTTTCTGGGATAGACTGATTGACAGACTGTTGGTGCCGGAGAACAAGACTGGAACAAGAATGCCTGCAAACTGCACGGTTTTACGGATCTCCAGAATTTCTTCTTCTTTTTTTTTATCCCACGTGAACAGAACACTGCAGTGTTGTGGCATGGACAAGAACAGTGCGGAGAAAACGGTGAAAACAAAAACAGTGTGGGAAAATAACATAGAAGGATATTTGCAGTTTGGACGGAGTAGAACTCACGTGAATTACCAGAGACCTGGGACAAGGTGCATTTGGACAAGTCCAGAGTTTGAAGTGGAATGTTTGCGGTACTGACAAGTCGAAGAACTTCATCCGGAACTTGAACGGTTTGATGTGTTGACGAGTCCACCATTTTGGACAAGACGTTTGGTTTCTTTAGTTTTCGTTCGCATTGCACTTTATCAGGATAGGTCTTTCCGTGTAGACTGGATTCAGTTACATCATTAATGCTGTGTAGGAGGTAAACATATTTTGATGTTAGAAAATACGATAGAATCAAACGAAGAAGTAGTGAGCACATAGGCCACTGAGAGAAGGATCCAGAATGACAGTGTTGATTCTTCTGTTACGACTGCATAGTCTACACATGTCCAGTGAAAAAAAAAAAGAAAAAGAATTGAAAGTTGTATGTGTCACTGTCAGCTTACGTTAGGACTGGATTTTTATCCCATCCTAAATCGGACGGAACTCCCAAAGTCATAGCAAGGTCAGCATTGGATTTTGGAATTTGAAAGATTTCCAAGCTTCGGTGTGAATTTTGAGTGGATTGACGACCAGTCAGAGAACGTCACTGTTCATGATCCATGCAAAACAAAGGTAGTGGCGGCACATCGTTAGAATAGAGGTGCTTTCTGACCTTCAGTTCACCAGATAACTTTACTTCACTTTTGTATCAAAATGAGTTGTAGACAGAAAGACGCAGGACCAGAGACTGAGTTGTTCAAAATGTATCACCATGTTTCATCTCCGTTTCATTTACATATGTGTCAAGCCCTTCGCCAAATTACCTAAACTTCTGTGCATGTTAAACCTTTTTTTTCTCCATTTTCCATCTCAGTTTCTGTTATTCATACATCAGAATACGTGTCAAGCCATGTGGTTCGCCACATTGTGTCAACTTCCTCGCGATTGGCTGGACACAGCTATTCCCCTTTTGTTTTGAAAGTGAAGGAGACGGGCAAAATCATGAGAAGGCTGTCTTCAGATCATCGAAAGTCTTAGGAGATAGACTGAACTTTAAAAACGAAGAGGACAGAGACGTTGGGGGCGATGTTGGCACGTTGGCTTTTCAAGAGGTTGGTCAAGCTGGAGGTCGATGGACTGCACGGACATTGTACGGCTGTAGCCTAGCACACTGTGTGTACAAACATGGATGTGCGGCATGTGTTCATGGAGTCATGCTCAACAAAATGTAGAAATATGATTTGATCTGATGCTTCCTTGTTTGTGCTTTTTGTTGTTGTTGTTGTTGTTTTTCTTTTTTTTATGCTTTTTGAAAGGTTGTAGTTGTTGCTGTTTTATTTTTAAGCTTAGTTCGCTTCATAGTCAGTTAAGTCCAAGACTTTTAAACGAAGTGTGTGTATGTAACACCGTGTCCTTTCAGTAGTAGTGGTAGTTAGCTTCATGCTGCTCATTCTGGCAACCTCACGCACAGCCACACCCGGACAGCTTTGTCTCGATCCTTGTGCCGGTAGTCAGGGAGCTGTCAATATAATTGTCACCCCAGAAAGCCGCCCAGACTAGAAAACATTGCACCCCCCCCCCCCCCCCCCCCCCCCCCCCCCCAGAGTCACTCTGTTGGCTGTTCAGTGGTGCTTGTTCTAATCTCACGTACATAGAAAAAGCACCGCGACCCCCCCTCCCTTTCCCCCGAACCGGTACTTAACGATCATAACTGCTTTGTCGTGGAGTCGCTCTGAAGTGTGGTCAACTGTGGAGGAAGACAACGACTATACAACATCCCCATCCCCTTCCCCCCGTTCCCCCCCCCCCCCCCCCCCCCCCCCCCTCTTTCCCGCTAACTGTCTCCGTGATTGAAAAGACTGCAGATTCGAACAACAACTAGCCGTAGGTGGTGGTTTTAGAGTGGAAATCCAGACTGAGGTCAGTCATGATATTTATAGCCCAGTCGACCAGGGTGGCCACATCAAGGTTTCAAGCAAATGAAACATGGAGCTGCATAGCCTACAAGTTGAAATACCAAGACTGGAAATCCAAACCCAAATCAAGTGCTGAAACTAAAATACTGATCTAAATCAAAGTCCATCAACGGCCACATTGAAATCAGATCAAGTCCACCTTGCATGCAAGGAAAAAGAAGTGCTCTCAAAACTGGCAGTAATTTGTCTATAAAAAGATTTGCAGGTCGTGTAACTGTAAATGGAGTGCGTTTGGCGCAAAACGTTTGCTGTATTAAACCAATGAATAGAAACTGCTTTCGCTTGCTTCTTCAAACCCACCACCATGGACAGATAACTGAGATTCACATGTAAGGCTGCCTGCATTCTAAAAATATTAACAAAATTGGTAAGATTTTAATTTAGAAAAACTGGCATACGATCGCTGTTTGAAGTGTCGCCAAGTGTCCAGTCACAGAGAGTGGCTACAAGCTGAAGTTAGATCTACTGCTTCTGCCTTTTCTGAAGGGTTGTTGAGAATCTCTGTCATGGTTGTTCTGATGTAAGAAGAGAAAGGGGGGGGGGGGGGGGGGGGGGGGGGGGGGGGGGGGGGGGGGGGGGGGGAACCACCCCAGTTGACTGAATGAGACTTCCGAGAGACGAAAGTGAAAGAACAGGAAACTAAGTTATTTCCCTTTTTTGCACACACACACACACACACACACACACACACACACACACACACACACACAATATGATATATATATACAATATGATATATATATATATATATATATATATATGTGTGTGTGTGTGTGTGTGTGTGTATAAAACAAAAGACACCTGTGTGTGTGTGTGTGTGTGTGTGTGTGTGTGTGTGTGTGTGTGTGTGTGTGTGTAAAACAAAAGACACCTGTGTAAAAGTTGAGGGGAAAAGTATCACCGTATAGTCAGTATGATCTTGGTCATAGCTTTTCCGTCTGAGCCACAAAAAATGCCAGTTACACATGCATCCTGTAATATCGAAGTGTCTTTCAGTACCTTTGTTTTGGCACTGTAACTCTAAAGCTCAAATTGCCATGTTAACATCATATCCTGCAAGAGAAGATACACTATTCACTGGGAAAAACAGATTTCTGTATTTCTTTTTTAGCTTATCTTCCATCAGTAAACATATTTTCTCCAACAGCGCAACAAGCATATACATAGTCCTGAGAGTCAGCGAAAACAGATTTTTTTCCTACCCATTTTCTCTCACCCTGTAACTTGCCACTGAAGAAGAAAAAGTGATTGCAACAGTGCAAGAATTAAGAGTGTATGATATTCTGTGTGTTTGCCGTTTGATGCTGTTGTGTTTTTTAACTGGGGTCCCAGTTCTGTTCTTTGGGAGTACGCAGAATTCATATTGCATAAGTTCATGAGACTTAGTGTGGCCAAACTGTAATGTGTTTTTATTGGCTGCTGAGAGAGGTCCATCCGCGTGCTGGGGATGTCAGGAGCAGTTCATTGTATTGGCATCGGGGGGAAATTCTGTTCAAAACATTTCCCTTTTCTGTCACTCTGTGTCTGCTGTTTTTATTTGTGTGTGTTTTTTTTTCTTCCTTAAACCCACCATCAGTTGTTTTCCTGACTTGGCGACCAATGCATTGTGTTTGTTTTGTGTTTTGTTGTTGTTTTTTTTTGTCTTTTTTTTTTTTTTTTTTGTCTTTTGCTTTGTTTTTGTCTTTTCTTTTTTGTTTTAGTTGCCAAGTGAGGCGACTGCAGGCGGAAATCTTAACAAATTTTAAATGTAATTAATAGCGCACCGCCAAAAGTAAAAAACGAAAAACAAAAACAATCACAAGACAAAACACGACGCGTTTCGAACTCTTAGGTCTTTTTCAGGCAAGATACAAAACACTGAGGACAGTGAAGATGAACGAGCAAGTTGGTGGGTTTTTTTTCTTCCTTAAACCTACCATCAGTTTGTTTTTCCTGGCTTTGTGACCAATGCATTGTGTCATAAATAAAATAACTCGTTCATTTTCGTTGTCCCGAGTGTTTTTGTATCTTGCCTGAAGAAGACCTACGAGGTCAAAACGCGTCGTGTTTTCTCTTGATTCGTTTGTCTGCAATTTGTTTTTGCGTGCGCTATTAATTACATTTAAGATTTGTTTTGCTTTTACGATATATATATATATATATATATATATATATATATATATATATATATATATATATATAGCTGTCTATTATATTCTAGGAACTGAATGTAGTGAGATTAGGATCAAGGGGAATGGGTATAAAATTAATGTTCATCCGGCAACGTTATTTACCAAGACAGCCTTTTTATGTTGTGCTGTTGTTGTTGCCCTTCTATTTTTTAAAATTGATTTTGACGTTTTGTAAAGTGGAGTAGATACCCAAGCAAGAAGGCCGACACCCTTCGTACAGGCGAGGTGGTGGTGGTGGTGGTGGTCCTGTCATTTTTTTCTTCTTCTTTTGCTGTGCGATATCCTTATGAAAAAAAGTTTTATATTTTTTTTTTTTTTTTTTTTTTTTGCATTACCACGAGAAAGAACATGCCAGCTTTTTTTTTTCTTTTTTTTTTTTCTTCTGTGATTTGTCTCTGTTATTTCTTTGGTTTGGGGACTTCTCCCCTCCCTCTCTCCTACCCTCCCTCCAGTGTGGTGACAGCTCTAAAAATGCTCTGTGTTGTCGGCTGGGCTATAGGATAGATAACACTGAAAGTTGTAAACAGTCGGTATGAATGCAAAGATGAAGTAATCCATCCTTTCTCTGTTGTCTCTGTCACTCGTTCACACACACACACACACACACACACACACACACAATGAGAAAATGAGAAAGAAAACACACACACACACTTACACACACACACACTTACACACACACACTGAGAATGCTGAGAAAACACACACCACACACACACACACACACACCACCACCACCACCACCACCACCACTGTCTGTATAGTCAAAACTGATTTTTTTCCCTTTGAAAGTACTTTGAATTGTTCTTTTCTCTACTTCTGTTTGTTCCAGTTTCCTCTTTGTGATAATTATTTTGTTGTTCCATGTCATAAACATTTCTGTATTATCACCACTACTTTTTTTTTACTACTTCTGTTTGCCCAGGTTTTTTGCTCATTGTAAAATTTTGTTGTTTCTTCTTGACGTTCATGGTGTTGCGTTTCTAAAACGATCGCAAGTATGTAAATCATTTGCTTGTCTGTAAATCATTTGCTTGTATGGAACTCATTTGCTTGTATATTTGAATATACGAATCCGTTGATGTAGTTTGATTTCATTTGTTCAGTCATTAGCCCCAAACTGAACATTGCTGCATGCTCCGACAATCGGGCTTTCGAACTCGTGATAGTGTGTGTGTGTGTGTGTGTGTGTGTGTGTGTGTGTGTGTGTGTGTGTGTGTGTGTGTGTGTGTGACTGAATATATGTAAAGCAGTTGTGCCGGTTTTTTATTTCTGTTGTGCATAAAGTCCGAATTGAAAGTTTTCCGCTACTACGTGAAAAAAAATGTAGCAATGCTTTTAAAGGAGTGGGTGGCTATTAATTGGTTAGATTAGAGCTTTAATTTGTGGCTGTGATGATGATGACGATGAAGTGTAGTTGTTTACCTATAAAAGATCCAGGGAAGATTTTCTTGCCTGCTGTTGTTATCGTTTTCTACTGTATTACAGAGCAACTCTTGCACATATTGTGCTATGCTTTGTATGACCCTTCTCTTCTTTTTATGAATCTTAAGTGAATATACGTACACAAGAGAGAAAATTCAAGGTATTAATAGATGTGCCTGCACTCTGTTTGAGTGTCGTATTCGAAACTGCATACACAAAATACATTCAACAGATGTACGCAAGATCAGACATCTGGTTTTTTTCTGATGGAAGAAGAGAGTTTTTGGTCATTTTGACTGGCATTAATGATTTGTTGTTTGACATTAAAGCCAGAAATGTCATGCTTAGTGTTTACATTTTTACGTATAGAAAATGTTCCATAGGTTCTATTATGTGACTACGTTTTGTATAATATCATTGACCTTAACTAGACTGCTCAGAAACGGACACAATGTTGCAACAGGCAGGATATGTTTACTCGTTTTTAACTTCAGTGACTGTCATCAACAAAGTTCACTGAGCTTGACAGCACTGACTCTGTATGTATTCCATCTGTTTTATTCATTTGCGGACACTTTCATTTTACCACATCATTTTTTCGTCAGTTCTGCGTCCGTGCAGACTTTGAGATTAAAGTACCTATAGGAATTTGTGGCTGCCGAGACAACGCTGTTCAGTTGCATGAAGATCTGCCACTTCCCCCCCCCCCCCCCCCCCCCCCCCCCCCCTCCCCCCCCCCCTTCCGAGTTCTTTTATGGAGCGGTACGTATGCACTGACCTGTATCCTGTGTTGTAATGCTGCTACGCCTCTACACAGATAGGATAAAGAGAGAGAGAGAGAGAGAGAGAGAGAGAGACGTTTTCTGCCATCGACGGTCTTGGAGCATACCCAGACTACATTTCTAAAAACATAACAATTCTCATAATGGGTCTGTTAACACAACCTTTTAGTTAAATTGCAGACTCTCAAATCTTTTTTTTTTTTTTTTAACTATCGCCCACTCTGTTACGTTTATTATGATGGTTTTGAAGGTGCAAAAAATTGGGATTTTCAAGAAATTCGGAGGGTTGTTTTTCTAGTCTGTGTGTTTTGAGTCCAAAAAGACAGGCATTAATTTGGTTTCCTTTGATAGCGCTACAGTACAATTCACGCACCACCCACCACACCATCATGTCTTCACACACACACACACACACACACACACACACACACACACACACACCACTTTTCTATTTTGAAAGTCAATGTGTCCCCACTTTAAGAAACACATCTGAACATGATAACACCAACAGGCATTAAAAAAAAGCATCATCATCATCATTACTCCCAGTTTATATTTCAGTCATTGTAAAAAAAAAATGGATAGTCCTCAACCATAGATAAGCAGAAGGTTTCAACGTTGGTTCTCTAAATCACGATTGTACACTGATGAATGAATCAGTAATTGCCAGCTGGTCTGTGACTGAAGTAGATCATAGTGCCACACATGCGAAAAAGAATCGCTAAGGGTATCGTCAAAACCTCTGAGCAAACAGAAATGCGTGGTACCTCCTATTTTTGTTTTGCACCATTGCGAATGATGTTTGTCATTTTTTGTTTGCCTTAAAAGTCTATTCACATTTGCCTTGATTGCTCGTCCATGTTTTGACCCCGTCTTTGATGACCCTCTCGCTGCCCTTGACATTCACTGGACTGCTACCCAGATTCTTTATTAGCTGCTGCGTTGTAAAGAAACAGCTTGAGCCCTGGTTCCTCCCCCCCCCCCCCCCCCCCCCTCCCCTACCACCCTTCCCCTTCCATGAACACTGCACCTAGTGCTACATTTGTGTTTTTGGCTATTTTTGCACCTCCATTTGTGGTCTGGGCTATTTTTGCCCTTTTCTGCAAATTTTGGAGTGCTGTGCTTGCAGAGACTGCAAGTCTGTGTGTTTCTATACCTGCTTCAACCATCCAGTGTCACTGCGGTAATTTCGGATGCTTTCTAACAAACATCTACATCACATGTTCTCCTGGTTTAAAAAAAAAAAAAAAAAAAAAAAAAAGCGCGATGTAGGCGTTGTCGGCAAGATGTTGTCTGGTTGATAGACTTGCTGATCGGTTCCATGTTTACGCAAATCAGTATTTCACCCCAAAGCTTTTTCTCTCAGTTGTGCTGCCTAACCTTGTAGTCTCCTGACTGTGTGGCATGGCTTTAGCACTCCACGACACTCTCCAAGTCTGCCCCTGTCTGTCTCTCAAAGCTCCAAATTTGATCATCGGCTACAGCGACGACTGTGTTCCCAGCTTCCATCAGAAGACCAATATGATTTGCATCATGCTGTGTTGGTTGCCATGGCAGTGACTTTCCTATGCTATACTGCTTCCACTTCCACTGATTTTCTATGCAGTAGCAGATTCTTTTATTTTTCATTTTGTGTAATTTTGGGCTTTTTACCAAGTCCTGCATGGTATGTAGCAGTAGCACGATGCAAGCTGTTGTATCCATGTGAAACAGATCAAGGTTGTTTATTTTTTTGTGATTTTGAGATAATGATTGTGTGCTTCCCTTCCATTTTTTTTTTTTTTTTTTTTTTTTTTTTTTTTTGTATTCCCATGTGACCAAATATCTACGGTGAAGGTGATGTCTGTGACGCCCTCTGCTGCACTGCCACTGCCATACTTGCATTTTTTTTTTTTTTTTCCAATTTTTTATACAAAGAGTATGAGAGTGTGCGGCCACTTGAATTTTCAGGACAGTTGTTTTTATTATGTTGGTGGGTTAGCCTTGGGGAAACAAACCTCCCACTGTCGTTTCTGATGAGCAAGCTCCAGAGGTTGTTTTCAGTTGGACCACAAGCTTCGTGTGTTCTACGGCGTCTGACCCTGTGTTCTACGGTGCCCAGTTGTTTGTTCTCTGGCACCCTGATTTGAGATTGCTCACTAAGGTATAGTCGTCAATTCTGGTAGGAGATGACCTCACACTTTCCTGTTGATCGTCATCGTTCATCCCATCATTCGTTCTCTCTCTCTCTCTCCGCCTTCTCTTATTCACATTTAACAACACATGGAGAGAATTATCGATGTTGAGAGTCAAGTATCCCAAAATTTCACTCAGTTATCACATGTCCAAGGCTTTGTTCGGTCAATGCTTTGTTCAAGCTCTGTACATCAGAGTTGTTTTTCCTTGAGCAAGAACAGTTCGTTAAATACATGTCATTACAAGTATTCTTTTTGTGCCTGTGCGTGTGAAAGGTTCGCTGGGCTTTAAGCAAACATCACCATCGTCATCATCTCTCTCTTTCTGTGGCTTACCTGCAAGTATTTTCAGTGATAATGTGATGTAGAATGTGTAAACAATGTTTGATATCTAGTAGTGTCTTTGGTACCATGTTTTTTGTTTGTTCGTTTGTTTTTTTTTTTACCGCTGTACATTGTAGAAACATCCTTTGTCCAATACTTTGTGATGTTTTGTATAATTACATGATTTTGGGGAGGGGGGGGGTATCTTTTTTTTTATTTTCCGTGCATGTATTTTTTCACAATTAGAACTGGAAAACAACAGTTTTTTGTAATTACAAAAGAAGCGCCATCATGAAGGGACTGAAATGCAATCAGCCCAACTCTATGATGCCAAAAGTCATGCCAGTCAAAATATTGCCACCTCTCTAGCGGGTATCTGATCACAGTGATATCTCGGTCCAGGGAGCGGACCTCAGCTTGCCGCATTGGTTCTACGCTTTGCAGGTCTACGGCTCGTGCGTGTCTTTGGAGACGACAGCAACTGACATCTCAATTCAGCTCTTTGTCTTGTGGAAGATGAAGGAAGATCGGCTGATGAATACATGTGTTTTGTTCGTTAGATCACCCCTTCAGTGTTCTCTTTACCTGTTCTCATGGCTTCTCGTTATCGCTGCTTGGTCTTGGCTCTAAACTGTGAGCATTTCAAGCTATTAAAACTTGTTTGAAGCAGTGTATGTATTTTTCATAGTGAGTTAGCGAGTGTGTGTGTGCGCGTGCGTGCGTGCATGCGTGCGTGTGTGTGTGTGTGAGACAGAGAGAGAAAGTCTGTGAGGCAAAGAGGGAAGACTTTCTGTTTTCCGAATGTCATGAAGGCCCGTTCAGCCCATTTCACAAGGGGACACTTACACAATGCACTACGTCGCCTGAAGGGCACTAGGGAGAGCGCAGCCCTCCGTCATTCAAACGGATCCTGGATCTGCCTTTTCGTTGTAATCCGCATGAGGATCCAAACAAAATGTAACGGGTTGTCATCTTCAATAGTTCTGTAAAGTAAGGCTGCGTGGTGAACACCTTCCACACTGAACAACAAAACACAAACAGCATTTCATTTTCGTCACCTTCTGCACAAATTGGGCAGATCAAATTGCTTTGTATCTGCATCTGGGTTTTTTTGGTTTTGTTTATTTTCCTTTTGTTAAAAATACCCATGGAAATCAAAATTTACATCCAGATTACATCTAAGATGACATCTGTATACTGTGAAAATGAGAACACTTTCTAAACAAATAGTCATACATTTTGTTAGTTTGATTATTTTTGTTCCTTATTTGTTTTACAATATTGCAGCCATTGATTTAAAAAAAAAAAAAAGGACACGAATAGATTCGGATTTTCAATAACTGATTCAACTATACAAGTCCCAAAGCCACATTCACACAGACACACACATTTGACATCCAATTTTCCTTTCCATTTGCTTCTGATTCTAACGTGTATGATTAATGTAGACAATCTCCCATACCCCAATTCACTTTGCAGCTGAACAAATAAATAGTGGAAATGCGCTCATCCAAACCTAAAATCCTCTTCAAGCAAGGCTAGCAAACAAAAAATAAGTGCCTTCCTTCACAGCGTGCGATTCCACTGGGTCATTCCCAGACTCCAGCACCATAAAGGGAAATGGATCGTTTTTATCATCAAGGAAAACGGACCGTGTTTGTCAATTGAACATATCTTTTTTAATCATATGATTATCATTTTCATATTTGTAAATTAACTATATTTACAAAAACCACAGGAATTATCATTTTTACGCACTCCCATCTTTTCATGAAGACAACTAAAGCATCCTTTGCTGCGTTTGTTGAGATCTTTACAAGCAACACGCAGTTAAGTTCTATCGTTTTGAAAAAAACAATCCTCCAAACTTGGTGACATTCTGAACAGAGAGACATAACGACATTATGATAACAGCCATCACCAGTAGCCAGGTAACCTGCAATTTCAACACAATGGGGTTTTTTGTTGATGAATGAGCATGATGCTGTCAGATCCATCGTGGTCAGAGAGTACCTGGCAGGGCTGTACTCTGCACTTTACTTCATCGTA
This sequence comes from Conus betulinus, assembly GCA_016801955.1. Taxonomy (NCBI): domain Eukaryota; kingdom Metazoa; phylum Mollusca; class Gastropoda; order Neogastropoda; family Conidae; genus Conus; species Conus betulinus. Next base: position 134,416 of record JADBJO010005581.1, read on the forward strand.
TATGCTGGCATCAACCACGCTGTAGACATACAGTCAACCGGGGGCGTTGGTAGATCACCAGACTCACGATCGTGATGATCATGGGGATGCGGGGTTCGAATCTCCACTGCAGCATTTCAGTACAGGATAATTTTTCCTTTGTAGTTAACATGTGTTCTGACTCCACTTCCAAAACAAGTTCTTGGAATGATGTAAATATTGAGGGTCCGTGTGTTCATGCATGCTGAACATTTTGTACATGTCTAAAATCCCATCACTAACTTCGGGAAGAGGTCAGTTTGATCGTTGGTATGGGTGACACATAGACACACACCCTCAGCCTGCATCAAAAGAATGAAAATAGAAATGAAAAACTGATGGGAACTGACAGAACGAATGATGCGGGAAACCAGTGAACATAGTGCCAGCAGGCAGCTCTTCAGTCGGCTCTACCCAGGTTGGCAGCCCGTTGTGTAAAGGAAAGTGTGGGTTGGCAAGCAATTAGAGCTTGGTCTCAAACCGAGGATAAGAACCATTTAAGTACTCTTAATGTTGATACTAATCATCATCATCATCATCAACAGTAAAATACACTGCAGGACTGGTCAGTAGATCTGAGCAACACTCTCGTCTAGCTTTCATAATGACCCCTTCTATCGGTTATGTTACCTCCTCCACATATCGTAATGACCTCTGTCTGTCATGTGACCTCCATATAAAACATGCAGGTTAGGTAGAGTTTTTCTTTCCTGTTAGAGTCTCATGATTCATACTGGAAATTTGAAAAGGCAGACACTGAAAACTGTTGTACCTTGTCTATGGATGTGTACCATATTCTATACCTCTAGTTCATGACCACATAGAAGGAACCATGTCCACAGACCCTGAATAGCACCTTGCTAAAAAAAAAAAAAAAAAAAAAAAAAAAAAAAAAAAAAAAAAAAAAAAAAAGAAAAAACCGTTTCACAGACAACCCTCATCATATGTTTCAGAGCTTTTAGCTCTCTTAACAGCAGGTCCACCAGAGGCAGAGTCACGGAGTGGGTAATTTTGCTGGCACAGTACTAGTCTTCTGTTCAAAGTCCAGAGGATAAAAGTTAAACGGATCAGATACGCTTCAAAATCAATCAGTCGTGCAACGATAAACCATTGAGTGGGGGCTCAAGTGCCAAGGGGGTGAAGAGAAGAAGAGGGAGACGGAAGAAGAGGTAGGAAGGGCAGTATTAGGGATAGCTCAGTTGGTAGCGCGTGCCGGACTTGTAATCTTGGTAATCCTGGGGTTGCGGGTTCGAATCTCCGCCGGGCGTTTCCGTACAAGAGGATTTTTCCCTCGGAGGTAATATTAGTTCTTACTCCATTTCCCAATAGTCATTCGAATGAGAATATAAACCGAGGTTCAGCGTGTGACGCACGCATAACATCTTGCACACACATAAAATCTCATCACCAACTTTCGGAAGAGAAGGCCAGTTTGGCTGCTGGTATGGATGACACATTACACATAGCATGCACCCTGTGTGACAAATGGAAAGAATGAAGGAAATAAGTATTTTTCAATGAACGATACTGACTGAATAACACGGGAAATGACTGAATGAAGCGCTGGCAGGCAGCTCTTCAGTCGGCATTACCAGGTAGGCAACCCATTGCGTACACGTGAGTATGGATTGTCAGCACCTAGAACCTTTGGCACAGCGCTTTATAAATGCTTTCTATTATTATCATTATTATTATCATTATTATTACTGTTTACCATTGTTATTATTATTATTATCATTAAAAGCCTGCCAGTTTTCAGTAGGCTGTGGAGATCTGCAACAGATGTAGAGATGATTGTCTGGGAGACATCAGTGATACCTCAACATTCCCCACCTGAGGATCAAGATGCACACAGAAAGGCAGAAGCTGAAATGTCTCTGTCGACACTATACAGGTTTTCTAACAATCGACACATGAAACGATACGTATGTTCCCAAACAACACACAAATCACCACAGATCCAAATCAAAGCCAGAAAGAAAGAAAATGAGAACAAAAAAACTTACGTTTACACACAAAACGGAATATCAATCATTCTCGATAAGAGGTGAATGGCAACCAATCACACGTAACGTAGCGCTATGTGCAGCAGAGAAAGAAGAGCCACTGGCACAGGAAAGGCTGACGACACTGAGGGCGCCACTGTGCCGAACTAACGTGGGAGCTAGTCACCGTTACACTTTTACTGACGCGTTTTCCATCTGCCGACCTGCAACATGACAATAATTATCATAACAAGGACAGTCATAATAATTCTAATGATCATGAAGATTTACTAAGCGATTTGTCTGCAGATGAGCCCTCCCTCCCCCACCCCCCCCCCCCTTTCCTTCAAATCATGCATCCATAAAACAGAAAACATAACAAATCTGAAAGAATCGCAAAGATCATAACATTATACCAAAAAAAAAAAATGAGCTCCTACTTCTTCCCGTCTTCGTAATGACAAATGCAGCCAATGCTTGAAGTTATAACTTTGCACACGCTCGCATACATACACACACGCGCGTGCACGCACGCACAAACTCACTCATATACACACACACCCCCTCACTCCCTCCCCTCCAAATATACTCAGACAACCTTGAACGGTGCTCCATTCCACACTCATTTTTCATTGCTCTCTCTCTCTCTCTCTCTCTCTCTCTCTCTCTCTCTCTCTCTCTCTCTCTCCATTCATATTCCATAAATACGGTTAAATACGGTATAACAAGAAGAAGAAGAGAAAAAAAAAAAAAAAACAGCTACAATTTCAATAGGTTGATACCCATCAAGCAACTCATTATCATTAGGCTCAGTAGCTTTGAACTTTTCGAACCCAGCTATGTATTGATAAATCGTAAAACTCGTAGCATTTGAACCATTCAAAGGGTGACAAACTCCTTATATAGTATATACAAATTGATAACACTTGACTGGGTCTTTTTCAGAACAACTATATAATTTGAGGATTGGTGGTAAAGACCGAAACAAAAGGGGGGGTCAAAAGAAAACAAAAACAATACACAACGTTTCGACTCTTAGAGTCTTTTTCAAGTGACATGAAACTGAGGACCCACGACAGTACACGCAAATTTTGCTGTGTTAGTGACGTAAAGAACGGGGAAACGCAGATAAAACAACAAAGACGTCACAATAAATTTTGACGTGACAAGAACTCAAAACACACACACGCACAAAAAGGAAAGGAGGCTGGGTAGGCACAGGCTAAGAAAGGTGAGTGAATGGAAATCAGAGGAAATCTGGGTTTGAAAGTAGATGGTTGTTGTTGTTGGGAGGGAGGGGGCAAACAGGGAGGGGGGAGGAGGGGGAATAAAAAAAAAACTTACGCACACACACGCACACATGCGCGCGCTCCCAACCATCCCGGCATCACCCACCCCCACACACCCACCATTATAGAGAGGGGGGAGGGAGTGGGGGAGAGGGGGGGAGCACGTTTACAACTCATAAATATATGCATGCCTTAGGATGTCTAAGCATATATATGATATAAACATGCACAACCGCAAACAATTTTTTCAACCTCAAAAATCTTTTTGAAAAACAACAAGGGTAGGGTAGTGCTGAAGACCACAAACAAGCTATGTACCCTATCCCAGCTGCCGGGATGTTGCAAAAAAAAAAAAAAAAAAAAAAAAAAAGGAGGACCTCCAACGGCCATTCAGGCAGTCCACATTGTATAGCTACAATGGCGACTCCTCCACCTCAGTCCTTGATGTTCAGTCCATGAGGATTGAGCGTCCCTAGCCTAGAGATCAGAGATGATTCAAGGAATTTACGGTGTATGGCATCTGAGTGGTTTTGGTGAACAGCAGAGACTGACATATGAAACACGTTATGTCCAGGGCTATTGAAATGTGTACCTATGGGGGTGTCCTTATTCCCTGAATCTGTCATCCAGGGTACGTAGGTCTCACCACAGTAGAGTTTGGAACAGAGGCTGCATGAAAGAATGTACACAAGGTTGGAAGATCGACAAGTGAAGGGGGATCTGATGGTGAAACTTTTGCCTGATGGGCCCCTGAAGGTGTTAGTGGTTGTATTTAAAAAGGGGCAGGTTTTGCATCGGGGTTTGTTGCAGCGGTGTTTCCTGGTGGAGAGCTGCTTGGCGAGTCTTTGTAAGTGGCTTGTACTAGATGATCCCTGAGGTTGGTGTCACGCAGGTATGCCACTAGTGGAGGTTTGTCGAAGGTGGACTTGAGTTTGGGGTCTTTCTGCAGGATGTCAAAGTTTTTCACAAGGATGTTTTTAACTGGGAGGTTGTGTGGGTGGTAGGTCAGAGTAAGGACTGGTCGGTCTGACTGATCTTTGTTCTGAGATGGGGTCATGGCCTGAGTTCTGGACTGCCAAAATGGCCATTGGAGGTCCTCCTTTTTTTTTTTTTTTTTTTTTTTTTTTTTGCAACATGCCGGCAGCTGGGATAGGGTACATAGCTTGTTTGTGGTCTTCAGCACTACCCTACCCTTTGTTGTTTTTCAAAAAGATTTTTGAGGTTGAAAAAATTGTTTGCGGTTGTGCATGTTTATATCATATATATACCTAGACACCCTAAGGGCATGCATATCTATGAGTTGTAAACGTGCTTCCCCCCTCTCCCCTACTCCCTCCCCCCTCTCTATAATGGTGGGTGTGTGGGGGTGGGGTGATGATGCCGGGAGGGTGGGGAGCACGTACATGTGTGTGTGTGTGTGTGTGTGTGTGTGTGTAAGTTTTTTTTTTTTCCCCCTCCCCTTCCCCCTCCTGCCCCTCCTCTTTGCCCCTTCCCTCCCAACACAACCATCTACTTTCAAACCCAGATTTCCTCTGATTTCCATTCACTCACCTTTCTTAGCCTGTGCCTACCCAGCCTCCTTTCCTTTTTGTGCGTGTGTGTGTTTGAGTTCTTGTCACGTCAAAAATTTATTGTGACGTCTTTGTTGTTTTATCTGCGTCTCCCCGTTCTTTACGTCACTAACACAGCAAAATTTGCGTGTACTGTCGTGGGTCCTCAGTTTCATGTCACTTGAAAAAGACTCTAAGAGTCGAAACGTGTATTGTTTTTTTTTTTCTTTTTGATCCCCCTTTTGTTTCGGTCTTTACCACCAGTCCTCAAATTATATAGTTGTCCTTATATTGCAGCTCAATTTTATATGCTTTTTTCCCCTCAGAAATTATAATCACATTCAAACAAAGAGAAACCTTACATTTCTTTTTAAAAAGGTGAATATCAACATACGTGTCAGGTTACGCAATAAAAGAACTGATCGATCGATGACAGTTTCCGATCGGTTTATAATAGTAGTGACACTATAATCTATGTCATGCAGCTTCTTTTTGTTTACAGGAAGCTTGCAATCAGAAGCAGAAAGTTCAAATCCACGTGGTACCTGACATCAAGATTGGCCCTTTCGATGCCTATCTTAGCGTGTTGTCATTTTGGTGGTATCTGTGTTGTTCCCCCCTTGGATGGTAATTCTTATCTACCATTACCACCAGAGGGCGTGGACGTAAAACCCAAGTTATCTACCCTACCTAAAATATGCAAATCATCACACAATCTGTTGATTTGACGTGGGGAACGTCCCTATTGGAAAAATCTTCGTTTTGTACCTTAATTATGTTTCTGAATCAAAATTAAGCCACGTGGAGAATGTAATTTTGTTATGACTTTTTAATACTGAAAACATTCGACCTGAGGCTTCAAACTTTCCACAAGATCACCTTACAAATAAACGCAACTATTTTTTTAGAAGTGTGTATATATGAGAATTGTTGTGCCAACATCACTTCAAAACAGCAGCGCACTTCAGCCTACAATGACATAAACATGATCTTCAGTATCTAGCTTTTGGTCATACTTGAATTTTCAAGCGAGTGTTCACTCTCCGAATTAAAGTAATAAGCCTTCCCTATCAGTCCAACTACAGCACTGCTGCTGCAGAAGACAGTGCCGTTGGCGGTGCGTGACAAGCCAGCCAGCGGAACTGCATAAGCCACTGTCGCACTTTAACTTCATTATGACATAGACAGGAGCAGAAAGGGCAAAAGGTTGAAAGGGGGAGGTGGGGGTGGGATGAGGGTGGAAGGGGGAGGTGGGGGTGGGATGTGGGAGATGCGAGGAAGGGGACATGGACCAGACAAAGCTGGACTGAAATGCTAATAGGTTGCCATAATCAATCACGTTACTTACTTACTTGACTTCACGTTACTGCTGAACCTAAATGTATCTCTGTAATAATAAGTGTTCCAAGATTGAGATGAAGACTGGGTACAAGTCATGGGATCTATCAGATATTTATTTTTTATTTCTGAGATCAACATATTACATGTAGACCACCTGGCAGAGCCTGAATATTTTTGTGTGCGTACATAAGCTTTGTTCTAGGTTCAAATTTGCCTGTGTAAAATATAACTTAACCTTAAAGGCAGTTCTTATTTAGGAGGTTATTAAAAGCAGGTCTTGTGTCATTAAGTTCATCATTCACCCAAATATTATGTTGTGCTGTTGTTGCTGTTATTACTGAGTCCCTCCCCATCAATATAAGCATAAAATATACAGAAGTATGTTTTCTTTAAGTTCAAAACAAACATAAAATCAGTCTCAGGAAACAATGCCCATACCATCCCGAACAAATAACAAGCAGACGGGTGGACGCGAGACAGACAGACAGATGGACAGACAGACGGACGGACAGACAGACAGAGGCAGAGAGACAGAGACGGACGGACATACAGACACAGACAGACAGACAAACAGACACACTCAAAGAGACAGCGCGAGAGACAGAGAGGCGGGAAGATCGAAAGACTGAGAAAAAGATAGTGGACAGAAACAGCCAGAGAAGAGAGAGAGAGAGAGAGAGAGAGAGAGAGAGAGAGAGAGAGAGAGAGAGGCTATTTCTTTCTCTGTTTACTTCCTTCAATAACAGACTGCCATCAGGTTCGAGTGCGCACGTGAAGTAGCTTTCGGATAATCCCCTTTCCCCACGGTCCCTCATCGCTCCCTCTTCCCCGACCACCGCTATATCCACCACTGTACAATACAGGCGACAATGTAATCCACTTACAATGTTCTGACGCTGATGCGTTGACCGTCCTTGACGCTGATCTTGTTGTCAATGACGTCATGCCAGTCTTCGGATTCTGACGTCTTAAACTGGGTCTTCAGGCCCGGGAACTCCGTGTTGACCTTCAGATGATCTCCAGACTGTCTGTGTAAGACAACAATGGATGTGTCCACATGATAATCTGTTCTCATCATGAAATGACGAAACAAAGAAAGTTGTTGAATGTGTATGCATGATGTAAGACGGGCAACTTTTGCTACAAATCAGATAATATATAAGAAAGATAACTTCTGCTACTTTAACTTTCACTGAACTGATGCCCATTTACTGCTGGTGAATAGAGAGGCTTTTCAAACCGTAAATTCCAACCACATGCGTGGTTCGAACCAGCAACAATCAGCTAGCTCCGCAAGCAAACGCTCTACTTGTCCACGGACTCTTCGGCTGAACGTGACTTTTAAAAAAAATTCCTTTTTGACCTTCATTCCAAAGACAACCTTTTTCTTACTTGTACTGAAGGTGAAGGTGACTGACTTTAATCTTAAAGAAGCTGCATCAGAAACTAGATTGTTTTATCTTTTTATTGATCATTTCCGTCTCTTTCATTTTTACATATTGATCTATATGTCGGGCTTACCACTACGTGATCCAGCAAATTCTGAGGAACTTCATTGAGACTGTAGGAGAGGCCATCGGAATTCACCTGTCGTTGAACCAGCTATCTGGCGTTCTGATATAGATTTTGAAGAATCAGGGACGCCATGATTCCCGCCTATGAGATCTGACACGTTTGAGGCAATGCAGTTGCCTTTGACAGCCTAGAAGTCTACGAGTTGACTTGTGAAATATTGACGTGTTTGAGATGGGAAGAAGGAAAGAAAAGAACGAGAGACAAATGACAATGTCAACTTTTGTTTTAAAACCTGGACTGAAGGAGTAGCTGCTAAGTTCGCTTTCCGTTTTGGAGATGTGTACAGCCTAATGCTTTCTGGAAACGACCCGAGCAGGAGATGAAAGACCGATGCAACAATCTACTTTCTCTACAGAAAAGAATATAGCTGGCTAGCTAGATCGTTTACACAGAAAATTTTGCTCCCTATGGATCAAATAAACTTTCAGATTTTTCTCTTGCTTCCCTCGGCAATGATGTGTATGTGTATGTGTGTGTGTGTGTGTGTGTGTGTGTGTGTGTGTGTGTGTGTGTGTGTGTGTGTGTGTGTGTGTTTGCATGCGCGTTTGTGCGTGTAAGCATGTATATGCGTGTACGCCCGTGCTCGATCGTTTACATGAGCACAATCTCTCTCTCTCTCTCTCTCTCTCTCTCTCTCTCTCTCTCTCTCTCTCTAACACACACACACACACACACACACACACACACACACACACACACACACACACTTCCTCCCCCACCCCCACCCCTACTCACCTGACTCCGGGAGACCCCACACGGTAGGCCACCCCGAGTCGGTCCAGCACGCGCAGCTGGGCGTGGCCGAGGCTGTTGGCGAACTGGGTCCAGTCCCTCGCCCTCCCCCGGTCAGCCTCCTGCCCCTCCCGCCCCTCCACAGCGCGTGGTGCCACGCCCTCTCCGCCAGTGCCACAAGACGTGGGAACATCATGTACTCCACCTGAGCGTCCGTGCGCACCGTCTCGGACCATAGGTGACCTTGCATGCCTGCACGAGAGGTGATATGCGTGTGAGTATACTGCATATATAATATGCAAGAATGTATGTGCACGTCCACAGACAAGCAGGCAAATACAGGCAAAAGCGCAGGTGTTCATAGTTTCATTTATAGGCTACGTAGGCATAATAGGTCTATTCACAAATACCGTGGTCATATTTGTGCACGCATGCACACAGCACACGCACAGACACACACATTCGCTCACGCGCACAAAACATTTCAAATACACACTGCAGACATACACTTATGCATCAAAGTTACACTACAACACACACACACACACACACACACACACACACACACACACACACACACACACACACACACACCATTCCACACGCTCAGAGAGAGAGAGAGAGAGAGAGAGAGAGAGAGAGAGAGACTACACACACACACACACACACACCACTACACCACACTCGTGCACACCACAGAAGAACACATCACCCCCACACCGACCCCCACACACAAATCCAGCAAGCACCTATAGCCAGCACCCACACGTTCCACGCACCCACAACGTTGTCCTTCAGAACCAGGCGAGGACAGCCCTGGTTGTTCTCCCCGCAGACCTGCTGCAGGGTGTAGGGTTCCCCCATGGTGGTCATGTCCACGTTACTCCACAGGTCCTCGGGCTGGAAGAGGAACACCTTGCGGCTGTCCGTGTACCGTGCTGCCCAGTAAAACCCCCGCTCCTCAGGGTCCGGTTCGTAAGGGAAGTCGAAGTAGGTATGCGTGGCTGGACCTATGATCACCTGCCGGACCATACGCCGTGATGCAGAGGTTAATACAGCGGGGGACTTCAAGGGGCTGGGATAGATCGTGAGTTCGAATCCGCAGCATTTATGTGAGGAAATGTTCAGCCCTGGCCGAATTCTCCCCAGAGCTGGGCTTGAATGAGAAGGGCTGGAACAATGTTTTCATCCGAGTTTCGAGTTTCCTCCACACAGCTGGTCTGTCTTGAAGAGTGTTGTCACGTTTCCTGGCCAACATCGCTTGTGTCTGTATCTCTCGGGCCTGGTTGACGCTAGGATTTGTTATGAAAGGAAGAATGGGTAGAGCTCTGTCATGTGACCTCAGACCAGAATCCACTAACTCATTCAAACCCACTGCACATCAGGCACTGATCAATGCAATAGAAAGCATTCACCAATTCAAAGCCGCCTTTTGTCTGACACTGGCTGACTTTAGAGACTCTATTCACCAGTGCCACCAACATTATACCTACATGTCGTCAAAACAACAGAGCAAAGACAGAATTACTGCGCCGATAAAGTAAGGAATGAACAAATTGCAAAACAAACAACGCGTTTTGACCGATGTAGTTTCTGTTCAGGCAAGACAAATAACACTCAAAACAATTAAAGCTTGAGACGATCACAGCGACAACTCTGAGCGTACCATGCTGGTATTGGCAGACTTGGGACTCTCCGTCCACTTGGCATCGACATTCAAAAAGGAAATGTGCCTAACCACCACACAACACCAGCCCGCTGTACTCTCCACAGACACATCAGCACACTACTCATTGTTGATTTCTTGTATTTATTACAGTTATCTTCCCTTCGCCCTCTTTTCACTATCTTTATTTGCTCCATCAATCTATTGTTCACTCTTTAATCTATCCACTCCCTTTTTTTTTTACTCTAGTTTTCTTTTAATTACATGCATTTCTGCATTTCTCTTTCTTTTTTGTCTGTGCATGCGTGCATGCGTACATGCGTATGTGTGTGTGTGTGTGTGTGTGTGTGTGTGCGTGCGTGCGTGCGTGCGTGCGTGCGTGCGTGCGTGTGTGTGTGTGTATTCCTTTTTTTTCCGTTTTTTTTGCATCTCCCAGTTTAAACTGTACCATCAGGTTTTCACGCATTGCTCATTTCCCCTCCACGTATCATTGCATTCATTACTGTTGCCATTATTATTTATTATCATTGTCATTATCATCATCATCATCACTATTATTATCATTATCACCATTAATTTTATCATCATTACTATTATGATTACTATTAACGTTGACATATTATTATCAATTACATCAGTGGTAGTAGAAGTAGTAGTAGTAGTAGTAGTATTGAAAATTACTATTAGTATTGTTACAATTACTATCATTATCATTCTTACTATTATTATCATCATTATTATCAAAATTATTGTTGTTGTTATCGTAACCCCACTGAGGCGCAGCACACTAGAATGCGGTACCACTGAGGTACAACACCACTAAAGAGCTCTCCCGCTGGGGTGCAGTCCACTGAAATGCGGTACCACTGAAGTAGGCCTACAACACCACTAAAGATAGTCTGCATGTTCATTTATGTATGAAATGTGATCATCTATTAAAGCATTAATTTCATTTACAAACTCTAGATCGTTAGTAATGAAATATTATTAACTTCCACACAAATCCAGGGCCTCTTTCTATACTAGAAAATTTCACGGTAATAGAGCATGCTCTGTGGTCAGTGGAAGGCATAGTGTGAATGTTACATTCCAACGTTTTATCGAAAATTTCGGAACTCATAAAGATATAATCGAGTCTTCTTGCAATAAATGGTGACTTTTTATTCCAGGTAAATTCTTTTTCGTTTGGATGAAATAATCGCCAGCCATCACACAAGTTATGGTTTGCTACCCAGTCACAGAATCTCTGCACTGCGTTATCTGCATGTTTTTTTCCCCGGAAACAATATCTACATCATTATCTAACACACAATATATTATCTGAAATTATATTCGACATTACATTTTTTTCAAATTCTTCAAAAAATAACGTTTTCTCTTAAGCAGAATTAGGAACATAAATATTTAAAACTACTGTCTTTCTCTGTGATATTTCCACTTCAACGGCCAAAATTCTTCTTGAGCTGTGTAGTATTACGTGACTGTCAACTACGTTTTTACGGAACAAGATTACCTGTCCACAACTATGAGCTGTGAAAGTGTTACATAGAAATTCCCCTGTACCACATTCTTTTTTCCATTGATCATGTACATCTTCTGTGATGTAAGTCTCCTGTAAACATATAATGTCACATTTTCTCTCTTTAATTAATTTGAACAACGCTTTTCTTTTTAGACGAGACCGCAGTCCTCGTACATTTAGCGAAAACAGACGCAAATTTAGTCGCAAACCATGAGGAAATCCAATTGCCATAACAAAGCCTTTTACCCGAGAATTACTCCGAAAACTGAAGTCCATAAAGCCAAAGTGGTCGTCGTTAGGGCAGAGCATGTATGAACACATTCGTGCCTATCCCACGTCTTTTTGAGAGTGGGACAGGGAGAATGCACGCGACATGCGTGAGTATGGTGTGAACTGACGTGTGACCACTTCACCGTTGTTTGAGGAATCCCCGTCCGTTGCTCCTGATTCAAACCGGTGTCAGGTCGGACTGGTTCTCTTTCTTTGACGGTGTTTACCCGGCCAGATTTAAGGTGAGGTGTAACTGAATTACTGTCCTCTGGCGCCGAACGTGGTGACTCCTCTGCCTTTGCCTTTTCCATTGCAGAAAACTCTGCATCTGCAGCCTGAGTGAGTTGAGTCTCAGGTACAATGTCTGTATGAGAGTCTTCAAAGACGTCCTCTTTCTCATTAAAAGTTGACGGTGCAAGGTCGACGTCCTGGATCGGAGGGGTAAAGTGCAGGGAAGAAGCATTACTGCGGTCTGTAGTCATCTCCTCCAGACCAGGTTCCAAGGATACAGGATCAGGAAAAGCACCACACTCCGGGTCCCCACGTCTGTGTCCACTCTGATGACACTCTCTGCAGGTGACCATGTTCTGGCACTGGTGCAAAAAATGACCAGGCTGTAAACATCTGGAGCACACCGGCTTCCGTACCACCTTTGGCTGTTCTTTATGATAAAGTCTTGCCGTGAAAGAGCCGACCTTAATAAATCGCGCTCTAACGGGACAGCGGGAGTGTTGATGAAAACAAACCGTCTTCCAGTCACAAAACGAGTAAGTTTACCATCTTTATTTCGGATTTTTTCCATGAGAAGGGAAGATCTCAGAACACACCTAATCTGACCAAAGCAGATTCAATGTCATTCCCTGCCACTGAAATGGGTATATCAGAAAATGACAGCTTTGTCATAGGCGCCTCTTCTGTACAACCTCTGACAATATACGAATTGTTGTCATGAAGAGACACTGTATGGCCATTCAACACAATACCTTCAATCAACAGTTGATTTCTGGAGCTCGATTCATGGGATAGGCACGCCATAAACCCCTTATCAACTGAGCTCCCAAAACAGTCTCAGATCCACACACCCGCTCAGCTGCCAGACACATGTCCAAAGCAGTCAAACTGTCATTGCCAACAGGTAACAGGGTAGCATCCACAGGGGGTAAGTCCCTTATAAAAACACCGCTCCACGTGCGTGGCAACCATCATCACGCACGCACACACACACACACACACAGGCACGCACCTTACCTCGGTATTCAAGCTGAACAAACGTCAACAGGCACGTGCAACATATGAAAAAAAGGCACGAAACTATAAACATCGCGTGCCACACAAACCAAGCCAAGGAAGAAAGTCAAATCAATTAAACAGAAAAAAAAGGCGAATTCCTGGTAAGTATTAGTACCTACACTCACATAATTAGACCCATTATACAGAACAATCCACCACCAATTTGCTTGCACACATACAATCCAAAAGGACGACGATAAGTAAGTCAAACACTGCAAAACTGCAGAGCCTGCACAACACGTCCGCTCGACGTCGAGTGAACCAGCGCTCTTCTTCCTCATGTTTTCCTTGTTTTTTTTTTTTTCGTCTCAAGGTCAACCCTATTGGGGACTAGGTCGATTTGTGAGGCAATGTGTTTCCCCCACCCCAAAGGGGGGGGGGGGGGGGGGGGGGAGGAAAAAAAAAGAGAAAAAAAGGAGGGAAAAAAGGTGTGAGGTAAAAAAAGAAAGTAGGGGAGGCCGGCATAGTGAGAAGGCTCTTCCTTAAATGGTTATGAGAAGGATAGATTGATAGATCGATAGATGAATAGATAGCTCGAGTGATAGACAGACAGAGAGAGAGAGACAAACAGACAGACAGTCAGACAGATAAACAGACAGAGAGATTTATGGAGGGAGAGAGATGGGGAGTTGGGTTGGAGTGATAGGGAGGGAGTGGGGGGGATGGAGGAGGGAGGGGAGGTGTTGGCAGATAGCGGGGGAGGATGACGGTAAGAGGTAAGAGGGAGGGATAGAAAATTGAGAGTGAGGGAACTTGATTTGAGAGAGGGTGGGAGAGTCTGGGGATAGGTAGGTGATAGAGGGTTGGGAAGCTAATAGATGAACAGGGAGGTTCGCTATGAGGTGAAGACGAGATATGGTGATACAGGGGGGGGGGGGGGGGGGGGAGAGCTTTTTTTTGGGGGTGGGGGGGGGGGGGGGGGGGGGGGGGGGGTGGATCTATAAAGAGGTGAAGAGAAAGATGATGTAGGCTTAGTTGATAAACTAAACCCGATTCTAATAACTTCAGTATCGTAGTATATGTTTCATAATTCCACCTTTTGGTTACCCAAACCCTATTATGTTTGAAATCCAGTGATTGCCATGCGTTATGTTTAAGTCCCTCCCTTCTAAATTGAAAGAAAGCGAAAGATTTCTTCTTTACAACACAGAGTCTAATTTCGATGTAGGTCTCTCTGATAGACCGGGAATGTGGTGGGAAAAAAAAAACACTAAAGAGCTCTCCCGCTGGGGTGCAGTACGCTGGAATGCGGTACCATTGAGGTACAACACCACTAAAGTGAGGTGCTCTTCCACGG
>JADBJO010005581.1:153950-157993 GCA_016801955.1 Conus betulinus
CATTATGCTCATTACTATGTATGTCCAAAACTACAGTCAGTGTATGTTCATCACTACAGGGTAAGGAACTGTAGCAAAGGAAATAAAGGACAAGATATGCTGAAGAAAGTAGCCAGACACAGGACAAAGGAGGAGTTTGGCAAGATCAGGTTACACAGGTCGTGAGATAGAAAAAGCTAGGACGATGCTAACAAGTACTAAAAGGGATGGGGGAAAACACGACAAATCAAGACAAGGCAAAAGGTGGAGAAAATATGACAAAACAAACCAACAAGGACAGGAAAGGGTTAAGCTGAAAAAGATCAGGGGGAAAATGTGGGTGAAAGACAGAAGCAAGTTAAGACAAGACATAGGCACGGCACCACAAAACAGGGGAAAGGCTGGGAAAGGTACAGCCATGTGTGAAAAGTTAGGAAAAATGGAGGAGGAAAAGATGATGAGAAAACATGAATCAAAGAAGAAAAAAGTTGGCCAAGATGGAAAAAACGAAGAACAAGTCCGGAAAAAGCCAGTGAAAATGTACGACCATGTGAGAAAAACAAGACAGGAAGATGTAGGTGGGAAAAGTAAAATAAACCAAAAAAATCCCTGAGGTAAATAGAACGGTACAAAGCAGGGCAAAACTGGAGAAAGAAAGGAAATGAAAAGTAAGAAAGGGTTAATATATGAAAAAGTAAAAATAAATAAACAAATAATAAAGAGAACAAGATAAAACAAATTAGGTGGAAAAGTAAACCATCTCGATAGAAGCAGAAGAAGTAGGAAAAAAGTAGGAAAAGAACACGGAAAAGTAAGAAAGGGTAAAACCAAAGGTAAGAAAGAATTGTGAAAGTATGAAAAGGTGAAAGAAAAGTAGCAGGAAAGGGAAGTGAAAAGTAGAATGGGTGCCAAAAAAAAATTGGAAAAGGAAATGAATAGCACAAAAGGGTAGTTAAGGAGAAAAGGGAAATAAACAATTAGAAAGGGTAACCACAACTCTGAAAGAAAAGAGGAAAAAATAAAACGTAAGAAAGTGGTAAACACTAATAGGGTAAAAAAAGAGAAAAACAAGAAATGCAAAAGAAAGAATCGCAAAGGAATGATAAAAATAAGAAAGTATAAGGATGAAAAAAAAGGCCGCAAAAGAAGTGAAAAATTAAAAAAAAAAGGGAAAAAAGAAGTTTAAAAGGAAGTGGAAAGCTTTTTTTGTTAAAGGAGGTAAGGGAAAGTGATTATTTTTCAGTAAGAAAGGGAAGTGAGAAGTCAGAAAGGGTAAAAAAAAAAAAAAAAACCAACAGCAACAAAAGTTAGAAAAGTTTGGCACAAACCTGGACATGATATATATATAAAAACACAAAAAAAAAAAAAACAAGCACTGACCGAAAGCATGTCAAGGAAAAACAATACAACACAGCAGATGCACAACACAATACAATACACAGCAAATGCACAACACAACACACAGCAAATGCAAATGCACACACACACACACAGCAAATGCACAACACAATACGCAGCAAATGCACAACACAATACGCAGCAAATGCACAACACAATACACAGCAAATGCACAACACAATACACAGCAAAAGCACAACACAATACACAGCAAATGCGCGACACAATACACAGCAGATGCACAACACAATACACAGCAGATGCACAACACAATACACAGCAGATGTACGACGCCATACACAAGATGCATAGCACAATACACAGCAAATGCACTTCACAATACACAGTATATGCACAACACAATACACAGTAGATGCATAACACAATTCATACCAGATGCACAACACAATACACAGCAGATGCACAACACGATACACAGCAGATGCACAACACAATACACTGCAAATAGACAGTACAATATACAGCAAATGCGCAACACAACACACAGCAAAATGCACAACACAATACGCAGCAAATGCACAACACAATACACAGCAAATGCACAACACAACACACAGCAAATGCACAACACAATACACAGCAAATGCATAACACAATACGCAGCAAATGGACAACATAAAACACAGCAAGTGCACTACACAAAACACAGCAAGTGCACTACACAACACACAGCAAGTGCACAAGACAACACACAGCAGTGCACAAGACAACACACAGCAAACGCACCCACCGACCTGCACTGTGAAGAAACCAGTGCCAGCGTTGTCAGGGTCGGGTCCGGAACCTATCACAGGTGTCAGGCACTTCTCCTCGCTGGGGTCGTGGCACCGTGTGCTCCCCACCTGGCAAAACGGCAAGACAGTGTGTGTTTGTGCGTGCGTGCGTGCGTGCGTGCGTGCGTGCGTGCGTGCGTGCGTGCGTGTGTGTGTGTGTGTGTGTGTGTGTGACACAATGTTTTGAAAGGGAGTGTAGAGGTAGGCCTTACAGCACTGTCGAATGGCCTCGGTTAGACAGGTATGTATCTGTAGCAACACCTTGACTGACAACATCTTCAATCATGCACGTGTGTGTGTGTGTGTGTGTGTGTGTGTGTGTGTGTGTGTGTGTGTGTGCATTTGTGTCGTTGTGTGTGTGTGTGTGTGCGTGTGAGTGTGTGTGTGTGTGTGTGTGTGTGTGTGTGTGTGTGTGTGTGTGTGTGTGTGTGTGTGTGTGTGTGTGTGTGTGCGTGCGTGCGTGCGTGCGTGTGTGCGTGTGTGTGACAGATATTTGCAAAGGAATCTTCAGACATTCTGAGGCACCTTACAGTTCCTGAAGAACGTGAGCCTCACTCAGAGCTTTGTTCCGCCCAAGAAAGTTCGTCGGGGCAACGACAGCGAATCTCTTTCCCAGAACAGCCAACACTGACGTCATATGCACCTTCTACATCGACATTCCCCGAGTTATGATGATGTTAAAGGTGGGAGATAGACGGGGGGAGGAGGGAGTGAGGGTAGGGAATAGTTGTAATCGAACTCGCATGTGTGTGGGTCAGAGTTCATGTTCGAAAAGTGAGAAAAATCTCTCTAGAATCTTTGCACATTATCTGATTAAGATTATCATGACCTCGCTACAGATCCAGATAGGTTTGGTTCAATTTGTGTTTGTGTGTGTGTGTGTGTGTGTGGGGGGGGGGGGGGGGGTTCATTTCACAAAATATTCATATACATTTCTGACTGTATAACGTAAAATTCCCCGAGAAACGGACCTTCTTTAAAATGTAAAATTAAAGCCATAAAAAATCTAGAAGGGCAGTCGGGAGAGGCAGACCTAAGCCCACTCTGATCCGGATCTGCACAACAAAAAATTGATAGCTTCGTACTTGGACCCCTTTCAAGCTTGCCATCAAGCTTCATCAAAACCCGCTGGGTTAATTTGTATATCCTGATCACAGACGAATAAACAAAGAAACAGATGCCAGCACATACAGGGATCCTTGAGATAATAACTCACAAGAAGAAGAAGAAAAGAAGAAGAAGAAGAAGAAGAAGAAGAAGAAGAACATCAACAACACAACAACAACAACAACAACAACAACAACAAACAACAACAACAACAAACACATGACATGCACAGTGGGCGCGATGGACTGAAAAAACATGGCAGAATGGACAGGAGAACATTTGCAGAGACTCGAGCTTTTGTCGCTCAAAGACAGACCTGGAGAAGGCTGGTGAACTGTTCTTCAGTGTGATGCTCCAGTGACTCCCCATGGATTGATCACTTTGCTAAGGGAGAAGAAGAAGAAGAAGAAGAAGAAGAAGAAGAGAAGAACAACAACAACAACAACAACAACAACAACAACAACAAGAGGAAAACAAAGAAGAACAAGAACAACAACAAGAAGCAGAACAAGAACAATAACGACAAGAACAAGAACCAAGAGAAAGAAGAAGAAGAACAACAACAACAAGAGGAAGCCGAAGAAGAAACAAGAACAACAACAAGAACCAGAACAACAAAAAGAACAAGAACAAGAACAACAAGAACAAAAAGAACCAACAGAAAAAAGAACAAGGAAAAGAAACCAAAGAAGAAGAAGAAGGAAACAGGGACCCCCCACCCCCCACCCCCCCCCAACTCACCGAGGTCAGCTCGGGCAGCCCAGG
>JADBJO010005582.1:2500-5000 GCA_016801955.1 Conus betulinus
GCGGACTCCTGGCTGGGAGGTCGTGGGTTCCATTCCAGTTAGAGCCATGTGGAATTTTTCTACCCACACCGGCTCCTACCCAGTATTGAGATTGCTACGAGCTCAGTCGCGAAGACTGTGACCACACACATAATTCACTCATTGGAACCATTTCTGAGAACGTTCCTCAAAGTTCCTGACCAATATTGCAGGTGTCTGTATCTCTCGGGCCTGTTGATGCGGGATATATCATGAAAGTAACATAGAGTACAGCCTTGTCATGCAGTTCTAGACCAAAATAGAAATCCATAGCATCATCTTCATTATCCGCCGTGTCATCAATCAGCATTGAAAAAAAATGTCGAAACAGTCTGTGGTCCTTCATGCCCTGCTGTCATGGTGACCTCAGTTTTGCTGTCCTCTCCACGTCTATGGCCTTGGATTCCATTGGGGTCACCAGTATCAGCAAATTCATGGGGGATGTCACTGGACGGACATGGTGGTGCCCCACAGGGGTACAGGGGAAGCTCACTCTTGCCAGCTCCATGAGTAAGCAATATTATTGTCATTAGTAGAAAGGCTTGTAAGGTCTGCGCGTGTGGACCAGAACAGATTCACCTGAACACCACTGAAGTGACTCGGCAGCAGTGCAGTTGTCTCTTGTGGTGGGTTGCCTCTTGACGACTTGACATTGACTGCTCCCTGAGGATTGTCGGTGTTGGGGGGCTGCGGAGGAGGGGGAGGTGGGGGGGGGGGGGGGGGGGGGGGTCGGGATGAGCGGTGTGGGTGTAATGCCACTGAGGTGGTGTAGAAGATGGGACAGAGGCAAAAGAACACGGACTTTTTTCACTGCAAATCGCCTCTCTTTGGGCACAATTCAGAGAGAATTTACAACAGATAAATACCTTGCTGACCTGATCCCTTTTGCCAACCATGCAAGCAGCTTCATTCGACCCGTGATCCCCAAACAATGACAGCCCCAGGTGTCAGTTCCAAAGCCTTCAGATGAGGAATGTCTTCGTTGGCAGGCCTCATGTGGATCCACTTCTATACCTAGTTCATCATCTATGTTTGAAATTGTTCTTTTTTCTTTAAAAGTCTATTTGAAAAAGTCATATTTCAAAACACCAGAGAGAGAGAAGCAAGCACTGACCATAGGCAACCCAAGACAAGAAAGGGATGGTGGAAAGAGGTGGGATGGGAGGGAACAAAAGTAATGCTAATCCAACACGACGAATGCAGAGAAATACTGGGAGTGGTGGGGACAAAGGGAAGCGGGGTACCATCAGGGGTGATAGTGTCCACAGAGGGACAGAAAACGTTTCCCTCATACTACTCCCCCGGAAAGACACTGGCCTGTACACAGACCCCACACACGTCTCTGGGGAACCAGTCACCAGGGGGGAAAGAACAGGACGTGGCCAATAGGACAGAAGCAGTACACTGGTCATATACTTCTACATCCCTGGACCACCGTCGCGTGACCACTGCATGGTCTGGTGATTGGGGTGGAGTTGAGGCACCTCACGGTCTGCTCTCAATGGTGAAGGTCCATGAATTGGTTGAAAGCCTTTTGTGGTGTCTGCGTCCCACCAGAACACCTGCCTTTCCATCCCTGCGTAATGCAAAGCTGACTCATTCTGAAAGAACCAGAGATACTGCTGATCGCTAAATTGACGAACAACAGGCGGGTTAGAAGTACGTGTTATTATCCTTTTGTTCACCTTAAGGGATGTCGGACCTGAACCATCTGACAAACCACAGTTGCACTGGTGGCGACTGGTCCTGGAACATGCTCTGATGCTCTGACAGCTAGGGCACGAACAACGTAAAGACTGTTTCAGCTTATGCAAACTGAGAACTGCATTCACAGCCACCAGAAAATGTCAGGCTGATGACAGTCACTTTGGGCAAGCCAGTCTCACCGTTAAGAAAACAAACTCTTTCTTGAACTAATATTTGTTTATCTCTATAGGCAGCATCAGCAACATGCACGGGATGGAGGGGACCATGGGGCATGGGGCGTGGATAGACAAGACCTACACACAGCACACTGGCTTTGAAAGGCGATACCAGCTGTTTCTCTCCGGAGAACAGCCGTTGTCCCTGGGGAAGGCAGCGGAAATAGGAAAAAAACAGATATTGCCGGGGCTATTCCCGAGGAAAACATCGGAAACAGACATGAGGAAATCAACGGAAATAGGGAAAGCAGACATTGAGGAAATCAACGGAAATAGGGAAAGCCGATATTGAGGAAATCAACGGAAATAGGGAAAGCCGATATTGCTGGGGCTATTCATGAGGATCGCTGCTGTTTTGTTCAGGATCACATCTCTTTTTCTAAACATCAGGACTGTTTTCCTGTTTCCTGCAGGATTACAATACTTTCCCTGTTCATATGATAATGACTGTCAAACATCTGTTTTCCGCTGGGGAACGACTATACCAGGGAAAATCAGTTATGATCGCTATTTTGCCTGAAAAACCAGGACCATGATCATTAGTATTATAGGTATTCCTC
>JADBJO010005582.1:22500-25000 GCA_016801955.1 Conus betulinus
GGTCGATAGTGTCAAATGCGGCACTTAGATCTAGCAAGGTCAGGAGCGATGCTTTTTTGTTGTCAGTGGGACCGAAGGAGACTGTCTGTCATAGAAAGCAACGCTATAACCAACGTTACCTTACCTTACACACACACACACACACACACACACACACACACACACACACACACACACACACACACACACACTTTCTATTGTATTTTACACTGTATTTTATTATGTGATATTGCAATGTGTCACCACAAATAATTTTTTCTTCATGGACAAAAATGAAATAAACAACTTGTGAACTTGTGAACACACACACACACAGAGAGAGAGAGAGAGAGAGAGAGAGAGAGAGAGAGAGAGAGAGAGAGAGAGAGAGAGAGAGAGAGAGAGAGAGAGAGAGCAGTATCTGCGCTATATTTCCGGCTCTCACAAATATACCTAAGTCAAACACTCGAGAGTGTGATTTTGTCTAATCACCGTTTATAGAAGCAGAAGCATGGATAAAAGTTTACTAGATTATTCATTATATTCACAAATTCACTCTGGATAGAATAATTTCTGTCCAAAACCATGACTCAGTCCCTGCATCATTTCTTGCTGCTGTTTTTGTCGTGAGAGTACTCCAAGCATAGACGTCTGATTCTGGAACTTTATCTAGGTAAGTGTATTAAAAACGTGGTTTGCTGTCTTGTACATAGAGGCAGAATGGCTGTAAGGTCTTGAATTTTCGAGATGTTGAAACTGGGTGCGAGTAAGCTGCTGTCTTTCAGCATGGATTAAAGTTACAGCTCCGGTCAGTTTGACCCGATTTCCGTGTTCTTGATTCATGTGTGTGTGTGTGTGTGTGTGTGTGTGTGTGTGTGTGTGTGTGTGTGTGCGTGCGCGCGCGCGCGCGCGTGCGTGCGTGCGTGCGTGCGTGCGTGTGTGCGTGCGTGCGTGCGTGCGTGTGTGTGTGTGTGTGCGTGCGTGCGTGCGTGCGTGTGTGTGTGTGCGTGTGCGTACGTGTGTGCGTGCGTGCGTGCGTACGTGCGCGCGCGCGCGTGTGTGTGTGTGTGTGTGTGTGGTGGGCCAGTGGGTCTTCAGTATCTTTACAGTATGTTCATAGGCTTGGGAAATGAGACAGTGCAGAAAGGAGACTGATTCCACTTGACTTGAGCAGGGGAGATAATTTTCGCAGCTGATTCGTCTGAGGGTCTCATGCGGGTTGTGTATAACAGATCCTCGCCGTCAGTTTCACAACGTTATCTTCTGTTTGGGGAAAGTCGCTGTTTCAGTGAAAGTTCATCTTTCCCTATTTCTCAGATCCTGTTGTCAATTTTACGTGTCATGAAGCCGATCAAGGGACGAAATGCGATGCAGTCCCCTTGTTTAGCAGCTCCCCTTTTTGAAGTGTTGGCGGCCATTTCCAGGCAGTCGATGACCATATAGGACAGAAACCTCTGGAAACGCAGGACAGCGTCTCTTGAAGCCGATTTGTTATGAGATTTTTTTTTCTTCCGAGGAAAACCGGACCGTCATGACAGGATCAATGAATGCTTTGAAAACATGAAGGAGGCATCGTAAGATGGTGGCTCTCTAAGACCCAGCAGTTATCAGTGCTATTATTAATTAAGATATGAACACCACAAGCAGTTTTCTTTTCTTTTCTTTCTATTTTTTTGTGTGTGTGTGTGTGTGTGTGTGTGTGTGTGTGTGGAGGGTGGTGGTTGTGAACATTCCCTGCTGATCTTTCTTTATCTCGCGTTGTCAGCATGCTCTGGCAGAGGCAGCTTCATTCGTGCAAAGAATCCTAATGAGGAGCAAACCTGAGGGGGGTCTGTAAATAACGCCAACGCCTCCCACATCTTCTTCTGCTCTGGCCTCTGCCCGACCCTTCACCCCCCCCCCCCCCCCCTCCCCCTTCCTCACACCCACTTTTCTTCAACAATGGCATTATTTTATTGGCGGTCAACTCCATGAATGGCGCTAGTTAACTGGCGATATTCCTGGCACGTGCACGCTCCGATCGTGATGGGATGGGCCATGGGTGGGAAATGGGTGAGTATCTTAGGCCTGTCACACACACGATAAAGTCACATGCTTGTCTTGGTGTGCTGTGCTGGGGAAACTGAAGCTTTCAATGGCTCATCACATACAGTGATGGGGACAGACGTTTTTCTAATGGATGTCGCACCAGTAAATGATGTGGCTTTCGTAGTTGGCTTCGCCATGAACAACATTAGTTGACTTGTCACATACAGTGATGGGGACTGACGTTTGCCTTACGGATGTCACACCAGCACATGCTGTGGCTTTCGTGGTTGGCTTCGCCATGAACAACATTACTTGACTTGTCACATACAGTGATGGGGACTGACGTTTGCCATATGGATGTCACACCAGCACATGCTGTGGCTTTCGTGGTTGGCTTCGCCATGAACAACATTACTTGACTTGTCACATACAGTGATGGGGACTGACGTTTGCCTTACGGATGTCACACCAGCACATGTGCTGTGGCTTTCGT